>OX381719.1:13095984-13204988 GCA_947462335.1 Harmothoe impar | reverse complement strand
AGGTGTGAAGGGCTGGTGGGGGCAACTGTGACAGGGGCATCTCACAGGTACATCTCACCTGGAGGTGTGGAGGCTGACTGCCACACCTGGAGGCTTGGAGGGGGGGGGGGTTAGCATCTAGAAAGCCAAAGTTATATTGTGTAGGGTCTTCCAGTCAGTTGGTTCTATAAACTTGGTGGAGACACACTCTCAGAAACATGCCTGACAGATATTGTTTTGTTCATGGATTATTGACATGGATTATTCAACAAAGGATACACACATGGAGTAAGGATACACACATGGGACAACATATTCACATGACTGTGTAGGCCTATTTACTAGGCATGTTCACCCAACGTCAGTGGAGGTGACTGAAAGTAAGTCTAGTTCTGCATGTAGCCTACATGCCCAAAACACTATATTAGCCCATGTTCAACTCCCAACAAAACCATGTTACATATTTTACTTATTGTTCTAAATTATTTAGGTGGATAGAACGAATAAATACCTTTGTAATAATGTCTTAATTAACTCAGTGTGACGTTTTGAGGCAAAGAAATTAATTTTTAAAGAAAACTTGTTTACCAGATGACAAGCATAGGCTCAGTGTCACACAGTGAGTGAGTGAGGTGGGGGAGGGCGGGCTGGACCGGAAACTACCTGAGCGCGGGCATTATGGGAAACCTGAATAGGGAGAATGGTTCATGGTCTGGTATTAACATAGTTTAAAGGCAATTCAAAGGGAGTGGTATCTTATTACATCAAGGGTCTTTTTTTTTGGGGGGGGGGACAAAATAATTTGGAGGGACTGTTATAATTTCATTCTTATTTTAGCGAAAAAGATTTTAAAAGGGTGTTGTGTAGTGGGACCAGACGCGTTACCTGAAACAACTATCCCCCCCCCCCCCCAATGGTTTCATAAGTCCCTATCAGGGTCATTCAGGGCCATACCGATGGCCACCATAGTCAGACAGCTATTAACAACTACAATATCCCTACTTGGTGATAGGCTTAAAAAGATACCTATTTAACACATCAGTGATAATTAATATTATTGCTACTTTGATTTACATGTACCGTATTCGACGTAATAAGCGCCCTCCCCCTAATAAGCGCCCCCCCCCCTTTTTGGGCATTCTTAGACTAGGACAAAGGGTCAAATTTCACGATTTTGGAGACAATTAAAACTACCATCAAAATAATTTTATAAGCGCCTAGGGCGCTTATTACGTCGAATACGGTATATCATTTACCGTTAGTGATTAATAAATATTACATACCAGATGATGGACAACTATGGACAGTGAGCCCCCTGTGGATCAGCTTTATACGTCCTCGTACATTTAATAAGCGACCACAAAATGACGCACTAAGCCAACTTAGCCTACAGCGTGTATAGTATTAGTAACTCCTTTGTGTGCCCCCCCCCCCACTTTGACGCTTAATTACACAAACAAACAAATAATACTGACCCACCCCCTCCCCCTTTCCCACTTTTCTATCCCTGATGTATTATAACATACAATATATTGACATCTGACCAACAGAACTAACAAACCCACATGCTTCAGTGGTCACACATCCTATAATACCACTACCAGGTCCGATTATATTTCTGGAACGAATAATATTTAGTTGCGGATCGATGGTTGATGGTATTATGTGCACACTATAGTTATCAAAGGTAGCTGAGCCTGCTTCTTGGGGCCGGGTATGACTGACTTTTTAACATGTACAGAATAATACAGGTAAGCAGGAGCCTAGTACCGGTACTGTAAACGTAGATATTTTCATGTTTATAAATTTTCGCGAAATTGCTAAAAAGTAAAATTTTGCATTTATTTAAATTTCCAAATGTTGGGATATGGCAGGTAATATTTGCGCTGTACATATTCTCTTGGATCTTCGGCCCTATCAAATTCACGAAAACATGTACAGTGCGAAATAAAGCGCTTTTACAGTCCCACCTACTCCCTGTGTGTTACACAACCAGACAGCAGCCGCGGGGTGCGTGGGCTCTGACATGATTAACTTAGCTTAAGGGATTGGTCTACACTACCGCATGTGCTGCAAGCATGGCAGGGGGTAGATTTATTCTACAACTCCACCACTGTCCCACCCTCCATTGTTGTGATTCACTTGTCATAGGAGCAGAACCTTTAAGGACCGCACCCATCTTCAATTCACCACTATAGCATTTTGACGTTATTATGGGTTTCAGGGACACCTTACAGGGGCATTCGGGAAGGTTTGTCACGATGCATGAATGCAGCACTAGCGATTAACTCGCCAGGGAGCTGTATTTGTGCATTATGAATATAAAACCATGGCACATTAAAGCACTATGCGGCCCTTGAAGGGTTCATTTATGATTGCTTTTCACTCACAAGGGGGAAGATAAATATCATGAGAATTTTGAAAAATCTCATTATATTTCAAAATTGTTGATTATCCTTTTATCATATACATATTTCAATAACGTCTAGATTTTACTTGATTTGGCTCACTTTCCCTATCAAACACCTCCCTGACCCCCACTAAGCCCCCAGCACACACCCCTGTGACTTATGACGCCCGGCTACACCATGCCAGCTATCATGTACATGTACATTGAGTGGATGTAAACCACTCTACATGCAGCAACTTACCCCTCTCTCTCCTTATATCTCTGTCCCAAACTCGTGAACCAATTTCCTAATATGAGACATTCTCTGATTATTTGGCTTATCGTTTCTCCTACATGTACCTCCTATAGGCATGTAGCTGGATGCATTATCAACCAATGAGATAACTCCCTGGCCTTCACTGCGGAATTCTTAGGGTGCATTATGTAACAGCTTGTACCCATGTGGCCGCTGGTATCAGTGCTTATCACGCCAGTTACAAGCTTAAGTAATGGATGCGCCCAAAGGACGTCCGGCTTGACCCCTATAAAATGGGGTGGTCTAACCCTACTCCCTTTGAGAAAGAGTGATTGTATCTCCCAACCTTTGATCTATAGAAACACCTTACATTTCTCAATTCAAAGAGGTTCTTTATTCGACATAATTAGCGCACAGTACGTAATGAGCGCACAGTATGCTTAGCAAATATTTCTGCACAGGTATTTAGGAGTTAATAGTTTAACAGTGAATAGCTTTTAAAAAAACCTTGACGCCATAGCCGGGTGGCTGGTAGTCTGGGGCAGAGATACCACTGACGGCCCTGCCTACATGGCGGTGTTAGTCTCTGGTTGTAGAGTGGCAGCAGGGTAGAGACATGTGTGTGTCAGGTACACAGGGTAAGGTTAGCGCTCTAACGACATCATGATCTCACGGCTTTTTTTGTCGTCGCGATGCACTGACGCAGTGCCGGCGAGTAACTCACAGTCACAATCATTACCTTGGTATATCATCTTGACTCTTCGGGAGTTTGTCAAGGCCAAAGGGTCGACATAATGCGTGAATGACGCACTGGCAAGTTACTCGCCAGGGCTGAATTCATGCATTATGACAACCACAGGGCATAGTGCATTAAAGCCAGGGATGAAAGTGACCAAGCTCAAAAAACTTGAAATGTTCAAATTGAGGCCCCTGAATAAAGGTCTTCTATAGCTAAGTACAGGTTTTCGTGACATAAAAAACTTGAAATCAGGGGAAACTGGAAGACTTGCCATCCCTGTAAAGCACTCTGCTGCCCTTACAGGATTAATACCTCGTGTTTATACGGCACCTGCAGTGGGCCCTAACCAGCTTTACAGGAGTCTCCGGTTATTGCCTTACGGCTCCATACCCGCGTGTTTACCGTGTATTTACATGTTGTACTTATATGTTGACCATATTGATGTGGCACACAGTGTGAAGGGGTGAGGTCAACAGGACTAACGGCTAGGCCGCTTAGGTTGTCTAATTCTAATAACTTGGAATACAGATCCACTGCCGAGATTTAAGACAAAATGTGAAAAAGAGCGAATTCTCAATGAATTTTTAACCATGCCACTTTTTTTTGGCTCTGACCACTGGGACTCATTGTTATCAATTTTCGGTTGGGGAAGGGGGGGGGCTTTTATTGCAGCTTGCTGTCCAACCTTTTGGGCTGATTTCCCCCGCGCTTCTACAAGCTTGGCGCTTATTCAAAACCGCGGGCTTAAAAGCGATATAGTATGGTCAACATTCTTTGAATGAAAAATATTAGAGCCATGGAAAATAGGGTGATTATTCATCTAATTAAGCCCACTACAATATATTCATTTGGACACAATAAAGCCGATTTCTAACTGGTCTTGTCATCAAAATCATCTAATTTAGATCTCATAGTACGTCGATGTTTAATGTTTAATGTTCATGTATCCTCTACGGCTTGTTTATCTCATTCCAGAACTCCTCAGACCTTGAATCATGTAGATACAGATTAAGGGGGCCTACACATGCTTTACAACAGTAGACAACACAGGCATGCTGTACTCACCATGCTGACATCTACCTCACTGTGTCACCTGGTGTGCAGATCTAAGATAAGCAGCAGTCTATTGTGTGTCTAATCATTAACCCTTCATGGACCGATGTCGCTAAAAGATGACATTTGTCGTCATGCTGCACCAATGCAGCCCCGGTGAGTAACTCGCCGGTGCTGCATTGGACCTGATTGGTGCATCATGCCGACCCTTCGGGAGTGTCTCAACCCTGTAGGGTCGGCTTCATGCTTGAATGTAGCCCTGGCAAGTTACTCGCCATGGCTGCATTCATGCATCATGACGACATAGGGCATAGCGCATTAAAGCGCTATACCTCTAATTATTAATGCCGACAACAAACAGCAGCGTACATTATTCACCCACAGCCTAGTGTGGGACCCGGGCCAGGCGGGGAACCACCCGCGTCTGGCCGCTTCTACTGCGCTGCTTGGTCATTTTGTATCTCATTGTCCTAAAATGAGCACATCTCTAGTACCAGTAATCTTACGTGATTTATGATTATGAGAGACAATGTAGTTTTAACATTGTGAGAGATACAGCATACAAGATTTGTAAGACTAAGATCTCCAATATCAAAGGCTTAAACTTTGGAGAATATAAAAGTTCCGCTCCTCCCCCCTCCCCCACCAAAGAAAAAGGAAGGTATCCCGACCAACCCTAATTATTTTAAAACGTTTTTGTTGTTTGTTTGTTTGTTTTTTTTAATTATGAGACCTTTGGGTTTTTACTACAAAAATTTCTATTTTTACATAAAAATATTAACTCCGACCTACCGACCCTATTTATCATTGGTCATGTTAGGCCGTTTTATTCTGATAACTTGGATTACGGACCCGAAGATGGAAATTGATATACCTTCATTTGATAGCCAAAAGAAGACTTTTGCATGCTTTTCTTTTTCTTTCTTTTCCTCCGCCCCTGGACAATGTTTGTACTGAAGAGCAGCTTTTCTTTTTTCCTCCCGCCCCCCAAAATATATGCTCTGAGCGCCCGTAATCCAAGTTATCAAAAAAAGGTGGCCTTTAAATACTGGAACACAATTTTCTTTTTTAGGTCTCAGGCCCCGAACCCTCTTTCTTTTTCTTTCTTCTAAGATTACAAAGCCAGGCGTTTTAAAATTATGAGAGGTATGGAATTTCAGGTGGGACATCATGGGGTATAGTACTTTATAACGCTGGGGACATTAATGAAGGATATACTACATGGGATAAGGAAGGACAAAAATGGCTTACGGAATGTATAATAATATTCTAGTGGTACAAAAATAATATTTTCACTAGTCTCAGGCTGGTCCATGCAGTATCATCACCAGACAATGCACCCATTTAGACACTACCGGCACTTGGGTCACTCAGAAAATATTTCAGACTGACCATGTTCCTATTGGCTGTTACATGCTACCATGTTACGGCACCCCTATAGCACCAACCCAATACCATGTGTGCACCCATGTAGACTTTACTCCATGTACAGTAGCAGAGAGTGGACCTGGTATTTGCAGAGTTTCACAACACCTTTAACATGGAGTACAAGTGGGGCTGGGCAGGGGTCAGTCGGCGCCGTGTTGATGCCGTACCCTAGGGACCCCATAACACTGGCTGTACCAGGGACTGGATGGGGGGGGGGGGGGATTAACTCTTAAAGGACAGAATAATGCTTTAATGCGTTAAACCCTTTGTCGTCAGATGCATGAATGAATCCAGCCCGTGCGAGTGACTCATCAGTGCTGCATTCATGCATTATGCTGACCCTACAGGGTTGATACACTTCCAAAGGGTCGGCATGATGCACCAATGCAGCGCCTGTAGATGGGTGCTGGTATGTAGACGAAAGTCTTGAGCAGAGACACAGGAATTTAAAAAGGGGGGGAAGGGACTGTCCACTAAACGCCAGAATACTGTAACGGATATGACCAGGCCGATGATTGGAAGGAAGACAGAACGCAGTCAAGTAGTAGGAATAGTAGTTCTCTATTGAAGGATGGCAACATATATGAGTACACAAACGGGTGCTTGAGGCATGGGCGTCCCCTTACGTTGATGCGGAGCTGGCCGTCGTGCGGAGCAGTGTAGAGAGCTAAGGCACGTTCGAACTCAACCAGAGCCAGAGCAAGACTGGCGCCGCCGCGTGCGTCGCTGTCTTATATAGCGAGCGCACGCGGGGCGCCCCCCCCCCCCCCCCCCGCGGAGTCCGGGCGTACCTCGGGCTCCGCACGGCTCCGCACGGCTCCGCACCGCTCCGCACGGCTCCGCACCGCTCCGCACCGCTACAATACATTGCACCACATGTCGCGAAGGATGGAAATGTCTGAGTTGTATCTGTCAGTGTTGCCGAAATCAAATGACACCGGCACATCGGCTTTCCCCAATGTAGAATCTTGATGGCCGATGTGAGGCTCTTGGACATCGGCCACAATGGCCGGCCATGATCTCAGCTTTTCAAAAGTATAGGGGTCGACCCCTAAAATCGACACGACGACATGGGCATTTTGAGCCCTAGTGACATGCGACATTGGGAATTTAAGAGATAGTGACATGGGACATGGGCATTTCTTAAAATCGACATGGCGTCATGGGCATTTCTTAAGATCGACATGGTGACATGGACATTTCTTAAAATCGACATGCGACATGGGGACTCCCCCCATCTAGACCCCCAAAAGTGAAAGAATTTTTCAGATAGTCCTATTAGAAGCAAAGTTATGTTATGATCAATAAATCTACACATTTGTTAATACATTTTGTCTGTATCTATCAATAAAACTTTGTTTTGAATGGCCTGATTGCATCAATGTATACATAGTAGTTTCATGTGGCCTGTGTAGAAGACAAATGGCCTGTGTACGATCTCGCTACACAGGCCACGTTGGCCTGTGTGCCTAAAAAGTTTTTGGCAATATTGAATCTGTTCTTACCTTCTCATCTCAATGTGGCAGATGAACCCAATTTATTTTATTTTTTGGAAGGCACTTTTTCTTTACTGAAATTTTTTTTTCCCGAAAGTTATATGAAAATGCAAGGAATTTTGTCTCAAAATCCTTAAAAAAGTTTGGTAAAAAAAACAAAATCGACCTACCTACCCGACTTTTCTTGCGCCATGTTACCTGAACACAACTCTTTTCTTTTTTTGGCCTGGTCTACCGTTTAAGGTTTACAGATTTATCATAAAGTATTTGGTGCGTTTCATTTCACACTAATTCGAGTAGGAAACGTGCCCTGGCCTTTGAGACTTTCCAGAAAGAAAAGTTTAAAATCCACCAAAAAAAAGGTTGAAATCCACCAAAGGGAAAAAAGGTTTAAAATCCACCAAACCGCCCTATGAATGCTGTTAAATACCGTCAGTTCCCTTTTATGTACCTTTATATAAAAACTACTCTTCTCCACACAGGTGTGACAGGTCGGTACTAAACTGTGTGTGTGTTGGGGGGGGGGGGTCATTTACCTGCTTATATTAATGCAGCGCTAGAGTGACGTAGGCATGTTGTATTTATTCTGTTAGGAAGTGGAGGGGACGGGAGCAGGTTTAGTATTAAGGATTATTAAAGCTATTGGAGGAGGAGGAAATACATGTACTTAACTGCACGCGGTATCAGATTAGTTGACCCTTTAAGGACGGCAGAGTGTATGACTCTTACTGCTATGAGGGCTGTTGCACTACCAGTGGAGTGAGTGAAATTCCAAAATTGATACACTCTCAGGTTTGGTATGATGCACCAATGCAGTGCCCCCCCCCCCCCCCCCCCCCACTTCACTCTTCCTTGTTGAAGGTTCAACATCTCTTTGGCCACTCCCTTCCCATGATTAAGCCCCCGCCCCCTCCTGTTACCAAATGCCTGCTCCCTTCGTCTACACTGGGGGGGGGGGGGGGGGGGGGGGAGTGGATCAACGACAATTAATGCTCCTCAATAGCTGGCTGTAAACAAGGCCGTGTGACGTCACACAGGTAATCCTGGAGTAGACACGTTCAGTCTGATCGACTCTAAACAACAGGCACAACAACAACACTACTAGCAGATCCTGCAACACGCCAACTGTATAATACAAAACTAAATAAAACAGTTTCCACCTCACACGGGCTTCTAGAAATACACGTCTTTGGATTTGATTATTTACTTAATACTTTTATCATTATGTACTAAATGTGTACTCTGTTATTTCTTTGATCTGTTCTGACCTGTGTATACATATTCATACAATGTGTTAAGTAACTGGACATGGAATAACCACACTACAGGCATCTATATATGCATGCCTATAGACGCAACGTATTTATCAATATCTAACACATTGACAAAAGTGAATCTATTATAAAGAAAGCCGTGTTCTCTATTCCCCTGATTAATCTCTACAGGGCACATTCCCTGCTCCCGGGTTCCCTGCAAACACGCTGTGGGTATTCCTTCACATGGAAATGGAATTACTGCGGGTATTCCTTCACATGGGAATGGAATTACTGCGGGGATTCCCCATCTATGTGGCCAGTATGTGGGGTATATGTTAGAGGGGATACCAGGAGGTGGTATCATGGTGACCCCCTGAGTACTTGTCTGTCGTCTAGTTCGACACTTCTACCCCTGTAACAGGGGTAGAAACCATGTGCCTTTGGGCTAACCAAATCACTCTGCCAATCTGGCAGAGTAGCTATTTTGATGGAAGTATTAACTCTTCAGTCTAATGCTTCCAGCCACATGTCCCTCAATATATTCCCACCTGTTCACCATCCACAAGGTATTCCTAATACATAAATAGATCTGTAATCCAGACTTTGTTTGATGTCAACTCCACTCCTCTGGGACACCCCTCCCACCACTTCTCCCTGCTGCTGATATCAAAATGTGTGACATACACTAACATTGACATGTCTGCAGCAATATAAGTATGCTGGACATGTGGAGTACCTTTTGGGGAACAGGATTGACTATTTTGAGGGACTGACAGTGAGTACATTTATGAGAAAAACACCCTTTTTACTCCCACTGTAGGATCTCTATGTAGCTGCAGTCTGGCGCAGTAGCACCAGATGTGTCGGACTACTGTCGTCAGGCTCCCCGTTACACAAGGTGACCCGCTCACACCTGGGTAGGGTAGGGTGACCCTTTAACCCTTTAAGAACGGATGGCGCTAAAAGATGACATATGTTGGCATGATACATCACTGCCTTTCGGGAGTTTCGAGAGTTACTCGCCAGGACTGCATTCATGCATCATGACGACCAAGGCATGATACGTTAATGCACTATGCCGTCCTCAAAGGGTTACTTTTCAGGGTCACATAGTGCTCTATATACATGTAAAGTGGACTCTGCCCTTTGATGCCATGATGCATGAATGCAGACCTGGTGAGTAAGTCGCCAGTGCTGCATTCATGCATCATGCCAACCACACAGGATCGATATGCTCCCAATGTATAGCTCACAACCGGCGAGTTACTCGCCGGGGCTGCATTGGTGCATCATGATGACTAACATGCATGTCCGCCAAGGCATCATGGAGGTCTAGATGGGGGGTCCCCATGTCGCAAGTCTATTTTAAGAAATGTCCATGTCGCCCTGTCGATTTTAAGAAATGACCATGTCCCATGTCACTATCTCTTAAATTTCCCTAAGGCTTAAAATGCCCATGTCGCCGTGACGATTTTAGGGGTCGACCCCCATCATCATGCCGTTTGTTTGTTTGTTTGTGTAGTTTAACGTCCCACTGACTATGCAGGTGAGACTTACTCAAGTTTCAGTTTTTCACAAGTAAAAAGGTAGGCCGAATCCAGGATGATCGAATCTATGAGATGAGCCAAAAGATAGAAATCCCGCTCCTACACATTTAAGCAAGGGTTCTTTAACCTCCGACACCACATAGACATGGTGTGAGAGGGACAGGCCTTTGTTATGCTGTAAGTCTACCACAGCATGGGAAAGCCCAGCCATAGGTGAAGTTGGGAAGCAGTGAAAACTCCAAGCTAATACAAACTGTGTGCCATCAGTCTGGAGTGATACATCCCGACTCTTTTAAGAATTTTAATACATTTTCGTCATTAGTGGTGTTGAAAACACTGTACATAGATGTTGTGTCTGCAAGATGTTTTCTTCTACTCTCTGCAGTCCTTCTACAGTGGAGTAGAAGATGCTCCACTGTCAGACGGGTACTGCAGTCTTGACATCTTGGTTCATATTCCCCATTCAGACTGTACTCGTGTGTCAGTTTAGTGTGACCGATCCTTAGACGGTTTAATCTCATCATGCCGTCCTTAAAAATCTTAAGTACCGACGAATGCAGGACCAGCGGAAATAAAGAGAGATACTTTATTGAAAACTGTTGTGTAAAACTGAATATAAAAGACACTTACTAGTGACCGGTTGGACACGTGATACAGCTGGTGCTTGTGACGTCGTAGTACTGCCCGCTGGGACAGTTGGAGACGCAGTCTGTGCCACACACACATTGTGCTGGAAGAGAACCACAGTTATAACATAGCGGGTTGTACAAATGGGGTATATGATATGAAATATAATATAGGCTACCGTAAATTCTCGCGTAGAAGCCGCGGCTTGTACGCGAGTCAGACTCAGCTTTCTTTTGATACCAAACATGCCTATATAGGGTGCGGCTTATACGAGAGTTTTTTAATGCCGAAAGGCCCCGGAGGGGCCATGGTGGTGAGCTTGCGAACTACCAGGTTGAGGCATTATATTGTTTTCATTTGACAGGAAGTCAGTACGGGTGCCGCCATTTTGTTTTAAGGGGTGCCGCCATTTTGTTTTTAGGTGTCACAACACAAATTTATACATATAATGATAAAATTAATATTAATCAACCTTCGATCCTGAGGTTGATCATAAGCATACCTATACCCCCTAACATGGACCCAAGGAATTCAATGGTTCTATTAGTTTGTTGCTAAGACGGCCGGTTGCCTAGCAACAGCTTTTCTAATTGTTTATCTGCCTAGTAACGCACATTTCGATGCTCCTGAGGTTGATTATGATTGTACCTACACCCCTAACATGGACCCAAGGAATTCAATGGTTCTATTATTTTGTTGCTAAGACAGCTGGTTGCCTAGCAACAGCTATTCTAATTGTTTATCTGCCTAGCAACACCCATCTCCATGCTCCTGAGGTTGATTATAATCCTACCTACCCCCCCTAACATGGACCCGAGGAATTCAATGGTTCTATTGGTTTGTTGCTAAGACGACCGGTTGCCTAGCAACAGCTATTCTAATTGTTTATCTGCCTAGCAACGCATATTTCGATGCTTCTGAGGTTGATTATAATCTTACCTACCCCCCTTAACATGGACCCAAGGAATTCAATGGTTCTATCATTTTGTTGCTAAGACAGCTGGTTGCCTAGCAACAGCTATTCTAATTGATTATCTGCCTAGCAGCACCCATTTCCATGCCCCTGAGGTTGAATATAATCATACCTACCCCCCATAACATGGACCCAAGGAATTCAATGGTTCTATTAGTTTGTTGCTAAGACAACTGGTTGCCTAGCAACAGCTATTCTAATTGTTTATCTGCCTAGCAACACCCATTGCCATGCTCCTGAGGTTGATTATAATTGTACCTATCCCCCCTAACATGGACTTAAGGAATTCAATGGTTCTATTGGTTTGTTGCTAAGATAGCTGGTTGCCTAGCAACAGCTATTCTAATTGTTTATCTGCCTAGCAACACCCATTTCCATGCTCCTGAGGTTGACTAAAATCCTACCTACCCCCCCTAACATGGACCCGAGGAATTCAATGGTTTCATTGGTTTGTTGCTAAGACAGCTGGCTGCCTAGCAACAGCTATTCTAATTGTTTATCTGCCTAGCAACACACATTTCCATGCTCCTGAGGTTGATTATAATCCTACCTACCCCCCCTAACATGGACCAAAGGAGTTCAATGGTTCTATTAGTTTGTTGCTAAGACAACTGGTTGCCTAGCAACAGCTATTCTAATTGTTTATCTGCCTAGCAACACCCATTGCCATGCTCCTGAGGTTGATTATAATTGTACCTATCCCCCCTAACATGGACTTAAGGAATTCAATGGTTCTATTGGTTTGTTGCTAAGATAGCTGGTTGCCTAGCAACAGCTATTCTAATTGTTTATCTGCCTAGCAACACCCATTTCCATGCTCCTGAGGTTGATTAAAATCCTACCTACCCCCCCTAACATTGACCCGAGGAATTCAATGGTTTCATTGGTTTGTTGCTAAGACAGCTGGCTGCCTAGCAACAGCTATTCTAATTGTTTATCTGCCTAGCAACACACATTTCCATGCTCCTGAGGTTGATTATAATCCTACCTACCCCCCCTAACATGGACCAAAGGAGTTCAATGGTTCTATTAGTGCTGCTGCACTGGTGGCCACCTAGTGGCTGTATATTACACTAAATCCCTGTAATGGTACGTTTTCCCCTGTTGTGTCACATCTGTCAGTTACATCATCCTCCCGCCCTGTTTATATGGTGTCTTGAATGGATCCCCTACAAATATACCAACCATGTAGACATTATGTTCCTTCAAATGCAAGAATTGCGGTTGTTGCCGCGTATAAAAATGCCTGAGGCATTTTTTTACGCGGCAGCAACCGCAATTCTTGTTATTAGTATACTACAGTACCAAAATCGCAATATTCAGACCCCCTCTGCGGCTTATATAATTTGTCAAAGTTAGGGGTGCGGCTTATACGCGAGTTAGGCTTATACGCGAGAATTTACGGTAAACGTTTTTGACCCCCTTTAATAGTGGGAGGAAAAAGTAGGCTAGATAAGTCTGATCCTTTGATTGAATGATTGAAATATGAAAAACTGCACAACAAATATCATGGAATTTTTTCAACATTGCAGAAAGCCCAGCCCCCTTAGAGAGCAGGGATGTGATTCAGTGTTGCCGAAAACTTTTTATGCACACAGGCCAATGTGGCATGTGTAGCGAGATCTCACACATTTGACTTCTACACAGGCCACGTGAAACCAGCGTGTATAAATGAATGTGATATAAAAGGATTTCATAGTAATTTATATTGATAAATACTGATGTTTTTTTAATGATAACCGCCAAAATGTATATAGAAATGGTTGAATTCATTGAAAAATGGTTACATGGTCATAACTTTGCTTCTAATACTAATAGTAATAGGACTATCTGGAAAATTCTTTCACTGTTGTATAGCTAAGGTCATGGCCGGCCATTGTGACCGATGTCTAATGGCTTTACATCGGCCATAACGATTCTACATCGGCAAAAGCCTATGACAGGCAGGGGGGTGACTTTTTAAGCCAATGACTAGTAGTATTAAGGTGCGGGTTTTTTGGGTTGGGTTAAACCCCCCCCCCCCCTCCCAAGAGGGGAATTTTTTACACTCCCCCCGGTCAAGGAGTCGAAATACCCCCCCCCCCCCCGCCCCCCCATTGTTAAAAAGTTATCACTCCCTTATGCCTAGGCTAAGCTGTAAGCCTAAAGGAGTGTTCATGAATTTATTTAATAGTTACAGGGGGGTTGGTGGGTTTGGGGGGGGGGGGCGTAAACATTTCCGACCCCTCCTGATTGAGGGGGGGGGCAGAGCGTAAACAATTCTGACCCTCTTGAGGGGATGGGCGTAAAAATTTAAGCCACTTTTTAGCAAAAAAGCCAGCGCGTTACTATAGTCATTTCAAAGGGGGTGGGCGAAAAATTGTCGGCGCCTTCGGCGAGGGGGGATGCAAGACGTTCCATGCGCTCTCGAGGGGCAGAGGGCGTAAAAAATGTTCGCACATCCTTGCGAAACCTCACCACCACCACCCCACCACCCCCCCCCTCCCGTAATTAATAACTGAACACTCCCTAAAGGGGGGGGGGGGGTAAAAAATGTCGACCCCTTGACCGGGGGTGGGGGTGCTCCGCGTGAAAACCCACTACCACCCCCCTGTTGTTAAAAATGATCACTCCCCTATGCTTAGGCTAAGGCTAAGGTACGCTAACGCCATATCAGCCACCTGTTGATTGTGAATCAATACTGAGTGACAGAGATCAGACTCTGTTTACACTGTCAGTGCTCACCTTGTGTAGTCGGTATGCAGCATGCCGCACACACCAACACGAGCACGGCCACACGCCACACACTCATATCCATCCTGCTCCTCACTAAGTCATGATCCAGTCTGCCCGCCTCTCTACTCCACTCGTACATAGCTCAACACCCTCCAAAGTCGCCAGCAACTTTTGGGAGTTGACTTTTCAACAGTAAACAATCCTTGTGTCCCGACTCGCTGTCGAGTTCTTGTCAATGAAAAACACTGTCAATCGTGAGGTTATGCAGAAAACAAAACTAAAAATGCACCTTTTCCTAAGTAGCGATCGCCTACATAGTGTAGGTCTAGGTGCTAAACGAAATATCCTCACTAAAAGTGTAAAAGTCTACAAGACTGAACGGGCACCTGCCCAAACTGTGCTAACTGCGCACTGCGCATGTCAGAGCGGAAGCCGACCCAAGCGGTAACCAGGCAACGGGGTCAACACAGTTAACCTCTGGCACTGGGCGCTACTCAAGTGTGTCCAAACATAGCAGGCCACTCGGCCAACTGTGAGCTGTTGGGGCCACTATACAGGTTAATCTAGGGGTGTAAAGGATTATGAAACATTCTGTAGACTTCAAGGAATTGGCCAGACGGCGTAAGGGAGGTGGCAGGGGGAGGGGGGCGTGGCAAGAGATGGGCGTAGGCCGTAGCAGGGGAGGGATGTGGCAGAGGTGGGGTGTGGCAGGGAGGGGTGTGGCAGGGGAGGGGTGTGGTAGGGGAGGGGTGTGGCAGGGGAGGGGTGTGGCAGGGGAAGGGTGTGGTAGGGGAGGGGTGTGGCAGGGGGAGGGGTGTGGTAGGGGAGGGGTGTGGCAGGGGGAGGGGTGTGGCAGAGGAGGGGTGTGGCAGGGAGGGGTGTGGCAGGGGAGGGGTGTGGTAGGGGAGGGGTGTGGCAGGGAGGGGTGTGGCAGGGGGAGGGGTGTGGCAGGGAGGGGTGTGGCAGGGGGAGGGGTGTGGTAGGGGAGGGGTGTGGCAGGGGGAGGGGTGTGGCAGGGGGAGGGGTGTGGTAGGGGAGGGGTGTGGCAAGGGGAGAGGTGTGGCAGGGGAGGGGTGTGGTAGGGGAGGGGTGTGGCAGGGGGAGGGGTGTGGCAGGGGAGGAGTGCGGTAGGGGAGGGGTGTGGCAGGGGGAGGGGGTGGCAGGGGGAGGGGTGTGGCAGGGGAGGGGTGTGGCAGGGGAGGAGTGCGGTAGGGGAGGGGTGTGGCAGGGGAGGGGTGTGGCAGGGGAGGGGGATGGCAGGGGGAGGGGTGTGGCAGGGGGAGGGGGTGGCAGGGGGAGGGGTGTGGTAGGGGAGGGGTGTGGTAGGAGAGGGGTGTGGCAGGGGAGGAGTGCGGTAGGGGAGGGGTGTGGCAGGGGAGGGGTGTGGCAGGGGAGGGGGATGGCAGGGGGAGGGGTGTGGTAGGGGAGGCGTGTGACAGGGGAGGCGTGTGGCAGGGGAGGAGTGTGGTGCAAGGACATCTAGGGGTTGCTTGCATTTACAAGGCTGCCATCGTTGGTCACTGGCAGTTCCCATTGGAATCTCCTGGCTGTAGGTACACTCATTGAGTCTGACCTGTTTTGTACTCACGTATAGACCGCCATGACGATGTTTACCTTATAACCTGATGAACGGCAGCACCTCTGTCTAGCTTGGGTCTGTACAACGTGCTATCCGTTCACGAGTCTACTACGACGTTTGTCATACGTAATAAACTACTTCACGAACACAATAATGGCGACTTGAGGACGGGATTCGAGGACCCATCTCGGAAATTTGATCATCTTGCTTGGCACACAAAGTGTCTCTCCCTGCAGATGTCAGCATAAGTTCAACAAAGGGGTAAGGAAGCCCTAAAACCAAAATTGGATGAACTGTCATTTCCCAAAAGTGATAAACTTTGTTGTGTAAAGTGAAGTCCCTGAAACTGAAAGTAGACTCCAGATCCCAAAGTGAAAGTGAACTCCATGAAAGTGAAAGTAGATCTCTGAAACTAAAAGTGACTGTGCATTTGTGTAGGCTAGGCCCTATATCTACAAGTGTTGATCTACAAATGAGTGACTCTGAAATAAGTGATCTTGAATCTGAGGCTGGGAGTCTACATCTAGAAAATATGGCTGAAGCTAGGAATGTTGTGAGTGCCATAGGAGAGTTTAGTCCCAATAAAGAAAAATGGGCTAATTATCAAAGAAGGTTTAATGCTTGGATGAGAATAAACAAAATCCAGGATGATGAAAAAATTGATGCCTTAATATCTATGGTGGGACCTGAGGTAGTGGATCTTTTGGTTGCATTGTGTGCTCCTGCTGAAATTGAGACCAAAACATATGCCCAGCTGACTACATTGATTAGTAACCACTATACCTCAGGGTCCAACGAGCTAATCGAGAGCTTCAAGTTTGACGAGCGGAAACAGGGTGATAATGAGTCTGTTGCAGACTACATAGTGGCATTAAAAAAAATCAGCATACATTGCGGGTTTGGGGATGAAGACCAAATCAAAAAGAGGCTAAGAAACCGCCTGGTTACCGGGTTGAGATCCCCTGCAATCAAAAACAGACTGTTAGGCTTGGGGGCAGGGTTGACATGGGAGAAAGCCGTAGATATAGGCACGTCCATGGACACGGCTAGCCATGGTAATCAGCTCATGGGGCCTACCCATGAGGTCAACCGGGTTCAACGTGGTAGCTACAAGAACAAAGGAAAAGCCCGCACTAAAAATAAGTGTTATCGTTGTGATGGCGACCACGAGGGCCGGTGCCCATTCAAAACGGAAAAGTGTTTCAACTGTGATAAAATTGGACACATTGCCAAGGCTTGCAAAACGAAGTCTGCTCAAGGTCAATCTCAGTCGAGAGGTAGCTCACGTGCATACCGTGGCCGCGGAAGAGGTCGCGGGCGAGGCCAAGGCCGTGCACATTACGTCGATGACGACGAAAAACAAGAAGAAGAGGTCAGTTACGCATCACTGTTTGAAGTTAAAAGCGGAAAATACGGAGAAATAACAGTGAATGCCCGTGTCGAAAACAACGAAATGACATTTGCTTTAGACACGGCATCGGCAGTTTCGATTGTCGGTGAGGACGACTACAAAGAATTCTTCCCCGATTTTGAGTTACGCGAAGCTTCTATCAACTTAAAATCGTACACCGGACACAAAGTTGAGCTACTCGGTGAAATCGACGTCCATGTGGAGTACGAGGGTCAAAAGAGACAGTTGCCGCTGGTGATCGCGAAAGGCGTCCGTACACCGTTATTTGGACGGACCTGGCTAAAAGCCATACGTATAGACTGGGAAAATGTCTTCGCGATACATGCAACGCCCGTGGAACAGCTCCTGCATGAGTATCAGTCGGTGTTCAAAGGAGAGATAGGAGAGATAAAGGGCTTTGAGGCGACAATTGAGTTAAAACCAGATGCCACGCCAAAGTTCAAAAAGGCGCGTTCCATTGTCTATAACCTCACAGACGGTGTAAAGAAGGAGCTAAATAGGCTTGAAGAGAGTGGAGTTTATCGCCGCATTGAAAGAAGTGATTGGGCATCTCCAATAGTAGTGGTTCCAAAAGATAATGGACAGATGAGGTTGTGTGGTGACTACAAAGTGACTATAAACAGTGCGGTTGTCGATCAACCATATACGCTACCCACAGCTGAGGATATATTCGCTACACTGGCGGGTGGTAGCCAGTTTACGAAACTGGACCTGTCTAGTGCCTACATGCAAGTGGTGGTGGAGGAAAAGTCAAGAAAGTACCTGACCATCAACACTTTGCAAGGACTTTACGAAGTTACTAGGCTTCCCTATGGGGTAAAGACAGCACCACACATCTTCCAAAGGATCATGGACCAGGTCTTACAAGGAATTCCTGGTGTTTGCTGCTATATAGACGATATCCTGATAACTGCTCCCACAAAGGATGAGCACCTAAAGCGCCTCCAACTGGTACTTCAAAGACTAGACAAGCATGACATCCGAGTGAAACGGGAGAAGTGTTCCTTCTTGGCTCCCGAAGTCCAATATCTCGGACATGTGATCAGCAAGGAGGGTCGTAGGCCCGTACCAGAAAAAGTGAGCGCAGTAAAAGACGCCAAAGCACCAGAAGATGTCTCAGAACTTCGCACATTCCTCGGGATGGTCAACTACTATGGTGGGTTCGTTAAGAATTTGTCCACAATTCTCGCTCCGTTAAATAATCTCCTGCGAGATGACGTCCCCTGGAAGTGGTCAAAGGAGTGCGAAGGGGCATTCGGGAAAGTCAAAGACGCCCTTGCCAGTGAAACAGTGTTAACACATTACGATGTGAACAAAGAGCTTCTCCTCGCGACAGACGCATCTCCTTACGGTGTTGGTGCGGTTCTGTCACACGTTGACGAGAACGGAGAGGAGCGACCAATTGCCTACGCGTCAGTGACTCTAACGAAAGCTGAGAGGAACTACGCCCAAATAGAACGCGAAGCGTTAGGCATTATCTTCGGAGTTAAGAAATTCCACAAGTACCTGTATGGTAGGTCATTTACACTGTTGACCGACCATAAGCCACTGACCAAAATATTGGGTCCGAAAACGGATGTGCCAACGTTGGCAGCACTGAGGCTGCAGAGATGGTCTCTCATACTGATGACCTACAACTATGAGGTCAAATATAAGCGATCAGAGGATCATGCCAATGCCGACTATCTGAGTCGGGCACCAGTGGACATAGCCAAAGAAAATATGGAAGCTGAAGTGAACTATTTTAGCCACACTGACAAGTTACCGATCAACGCCAGAGACATGAAAGAAGCGACCCGAAAAGATCGGATCCTCACCAAGGTATATGAGTTCACCATGAATGGTTGGCCGAACCATGTTGACGACGATGAACTGTTACCATTCTATACCAGACGACACGAGCTGTCGTGCGACCAAGGATGTCTTCTGTGGGGAATGCGAGTTATCATTCCACAGAAACTGCAGGAGCGAATGCTAGAAGAGCTACACATCGAGCACGTCGGTATAGTGCGCATGAAAGCACTAGCTCGTAGCTACCTGTGGTTTCCCGGCATCGACAATGCTATAGAAGCATTAATAAAAGCATGCAAAACATGCCTGAGTCTCAAGAACGATCCGCCAGCATCTCCGATGTATCCATGGCGATATCCTCAAAGGCCATGGGACCGACTGCACATAGACTTTGCAGAGTACAAATCTGAAATGTTCCTAGTGGTAGTAGACGCACACTCAAAGTGGTTAGATGTAGTGCTCATGAAATCTACGACCGCAGAAAAGACCATAGAGGTACTGGAGCGGATGTTCGCCCATAACGGGTTCCCAAGAGAGGTTGTGAGCGACAACGGCCCACAATTTATCGCAGAAGTGTTTCGCGAGTTCCTGCATAACAAGGGTATAAAACATACTTTGACCGCTCCCTACCATCCAGCGTCCAACGGACTTGCAGAACGAGCGGTGCAGACTCTGAAAAATGCCTTAAAGCGGCATACATTGGACGAGAAACCTGGCATGACTACTCACAGAAAGCTGTGTAGTTTCCTCCTGTCGTATAGTTCGACGCCTCACTCGGTGACAGGGGTATCCCCATCCGAGTTGTTTCTCAAAAGACAGCTTCACACGCGGTTGTCGATGATAAAACCCGACCTTCATGTGACAGTGGAGGGAAAACAGGACAAAATGATAGAGTATCGAGACCAGCGAGTGCCACAGCTAAGAGAGTTTGAGAAAGGAGAAAGAGTACGTGTAAAGAACTGCCGAGGCACCGACGTAAAGTATGTACCAGGATCCATAGTGTCTAGGAAGGGTCCCGTTCAGTACTTGGTACGAGTCGGCCGTAACATCCGTTACGTCCATGTCGACCATCTTCGAAAGTCCGGCGAAGCCATCGAAGATGACATTGATGACGAACAGCTCAGGCCTATGCAAAGGCCAATCACGGATATCATAAGTGATGTACCCAAAGGTGGTAATGACCCTGTAGTTGTTGAAACGCCAGCTACGGCCATGCCACAGGATGATGTGGTTACCTATGAGGAACCACCCAGAGCTATTCCACCCCAGGTGGTTGCTACTCCACCGAGAGTGCCGTCTCCAAGACGTGTATCTGTGAGACCTAGAAGGGCTCCAGCAAAGTTCAATGACTATGTGCCTAAATAACTGTTCTATTTCAGAGACTGATATATTTGTGTTTCTGACACTACTGTTCATGTTAAAGTAACATTACATAAAGATAAGAGTTATCGTTATCAGTAATCAGAGATAAAAGACTCCTTATAGTATACTACATATCCTCAAAGAGATACAGACTCAAAGACGTTAAGTTCATTGACACCAACAAGGTGATGTCTAATCATATGTTTATTCCAGCATATATATTAAGTGTGGAGGAGTGTTGTGTACTCACGTATAGACCGCCATGACGATGTTTACCTTATAACCTGATGAACGGCAGCACCTCTGTCTAGCTTGGGTCTGTACAACATGCTATCCGTTCACGAGTCTACTACGACGTTTGTCATACGTAATAAACTACTTCACGAACACAATATGACCTACAGTCAATAAGCTACTCAAGACTTTGCTGACAGAACCTGGAACCAGCCTGCTCCCCACATGGCCCATCCACCCATAGGGTAGAAGCATCTAATGCTAGGTCTTCCCGGCCACTATCTTTAAAGCCAATAGCATGTGGCCATCATGTAAAGAGACAAGACCAGGAGAGCCTGTTACAGGAGACAGTAATAAAGAACCTCCTTTTTGATTTCTACAAGTGACCTGTGTTTCGTTCTTGGGTATAGTATCTGGAACTCATATGGTCCTTACAGTTAGTAGTAGTTGAACCGCTCCCTGACGGTCTCTAGTCCTCAGCCTATACAGTCCCAAATATTAAAGTTACTACACTATATATACGCAGTTCCCAACTCAATTCATGTTTCAATTCTGGCACACACTCACACATCTTCAAACATTACTGTTATCACTTTGTTAGGTAGAAATAGTACAGGGTTTTGACACCAGGTGCCACCTTTGTTGTTCCTTGATATCCTCATGGGTAAAATGGAATCATTATCATTGTGTATAACCATGATACCATGTTTTCAATGTATCTACACTGCAAATAAGATGTTTAGATCCTAAACACAATCCTAAACACATTCTTGCCCCGTTTTTGTCCACACAATATGTTCCTAAACATGTTTAGACCAATAATATGTTTAGCTCAGTGCTTAGACATTTATGTGTTTAAAGCAATGTGTTTAGGCCAATGAAGTTTTTAGAATTCAAGAATTTAGCATATTATTGTGTTTATCTGTCAAGCTTTTGAGGATAAAAGTGGTGTGCCTAGAGATGTATATTATCATTATGTTTAGATATTTATATTTAGATAAATAAATAATTTTATTTCCACATAGTGTCTTGAAGAGACTTCTAGCAGCCCCCCCCCCCCTCCTTAGGGCAATATGTGCATCATTATTCCACATAGACCTCTATTTTAACATAGACACAGCCTTGACTCAAAACAACAGACCTTCAGGGAAGATAATGCTTTATCCATTCTTAAAGTTCTTAAAAGAGGTGTCTATGTAGCAGATGGATCTTTATTGCATCGTAATCATAGTGATAAAGCATTTAACCCTTGAATCCTGCAATGTGTATTATCATCCTTTTGTATCCCATGCAATTTAAATTAATTAACTCAGATTTAAGCACCTTTAGATCCACAATAACGTTTGAGTGGTTGTAGAAACTACAGCCAACCACAGAGCTGCCATCTGGTATGTGTTTGATATACTATGATCTAAACACTACATGTTTACATCCTAAACACCAACTTTTTATAGTGTTTAAATACTAAACACCTAAACATATTCAATATAACTGTTTAGGCGTTTAGAATAAAAGTGTTTAATTCCTAAACAGAAGGATTCAAAGACACAAACCTAGTAATGTGTTTAGACTTTAAACATGTTTAGACCTAAACATGTTTAAAACCTAAGCACCTTTTTTGCAGTGTAAGACCTGGCCATACACTTCTATTGCTACCAAGTTTCATTAGATATTGAAATACAATTTTGATTAAAGTGGTAATTAGAGAGACAGACCATTTTTGGTTTGAATAGGTTTTTATTATCCGACACAATATATACAAAGTGATTGTGGACAAATGGCAGTATCAACAATTGCTGGTTACAATTCTAGACCAAAATGCTGTTGTATCCGGAAATGCATCCTTATGGTTGGATCTAAATACGGTTATTTACATAACATGAACAATTTCAAAAATCATGATATTATGTTGATTCCCTTGTAGAAATAAATCACTAATGAGTAAGATGCGCAGTAGTTTCTGAGTGTTACACTTGAAAAGCACCTTCCACTCAATTCGAGTAAGACATATTGACATAATATTAGCAATAGAATGTGTTAAAAACATGTTATACAATATTAAAACCACCTTTCCTCTGGTAATCTTATTTGGATAAAGGTCTAACCTTCCTCAACATATGAAAATTGTTAATAGTTGGCATGAATTGTACACAACTCCATCATGCCTTCACTACCATGGTAGAAATCTTGGTGAATAAATCAGCACACTCAATAGTGCACGAACATATTTCTGCCATGGTGCCCTATGCCAACTTCTACTCAGGAGCATTACAAATATAACTCTCTACATTTCTTTTTCCAAAAGAATAAAAAAAAGGGAAAAAAATATGGTGCGGAAAAGTTTTGTGCCAGGGTACATAATGCTGTGTGAGTATGTTTGAATATGTGTGAATATGTGTGAATATGTGCCATTTCTGGTCCTGTGGTGTATAGTATCATATTGTGTCAATCAGTTACATGGAACAACAGTCACACAAGGTGCACGTTCCAGACACTAGCTCAAACTAATTTGCTGGGGAGTTGAAACAGCTGTTGAGTTTATTGTCTTCTGTTCTGTTAATTCTCAGTGAGATTTGTCTCTGCAAATATAATATGTGGGAAATACTGGCAGCGTTCAGACATCAGTTACAATTATTGCAATGAAATGTAACATCACTTATACTACCATGGCAGATAATGTCACACACAGATATTAAACTCTTTGCATCCTTGTGGGATGACCAACCAGGGCTGCATGAAAGCATCATGCCAAGCCTTGGGGAGTGTATTGACCCCATATTGATTGATTGATTTTTTATTGGCCAACAGTTCATGTAGTTACAAGCTTTTCACATTAGCCAAAATATCCGATGGGAACAGAAGATTAAAATTAAATTGTTAAATATGCGGTAGTTCCGCTGACGTGAACGTTTTTACAATATTAAATATAGACAGATTGCTCAGTTTTACTGTGTGAATTCAGTTCTGGAGTGGAAGGTTCAATGTTTGACGATCCTTTGCCTCAGCACGTTGGTTGTTATTCAACCAATTTTCCATAATTATTACTTCGCAACTTGTTGATATGTCATACTATTGTGCATTATGGTCCTAGTGGACCTCATACCGTGTGTATTTCACATTTCGGCATGTATAGACATCTAGACTTATCATGTAGATATTTTATTCATAAATATCTTCTTACTCTCACACTGTTGGACGGCTGAGTCCAACCGTCTCCACAGGATGTTACCTCTGTACAATGGGCTGCGCTCATACAGTGCACCCGCAGCTCTTCTAACTTTCAACTTTACATTAACATTTGTACGGAGTAACCTGGTGTGTCTCAGTGTATTAGACTCATCTCTTGAGAGCCCATACATAATGCCCAGTAGGCTTTTTCTCCTTCGATTCACTAACATAGTACAACCACTTCTCCTATGCAACTCTATCCTTGTTACGGATTGCGGATCAGTTATACCATAGCAGGCTCTTAGACAGCGATTTTGCACAGTCTGTAGGTATTTTCTTGGATCCTTGGCAGCTCCATCAACCAGGAAGTCCCCATAGTCAAAGGTGGGTAGGATCATCTGTTTATAGATGCATAGTCCCAGGTCTGTATCGGCTATTTTCATTATTTTCCTAAGATACTCTAGCTTAACACAGCCATTACTTTTAATCCTTCTACAGAAGGTCTCAAATGTTAAGTGTTTGTCTATGATCACACCTAGGTAGTTAAATTCATCCACTATTTCTAGTTTATCCCTACCTAGTAGTATATCCCCTTGACTCAGGTCTGGCACTGACCTATCCGAATAACACCACATTACCTTTGTTTTTTCAGTATTTATGGTCAACTTGCGGCCAATACACCATTCCGAAACCTTATTCATATCATCCTGTAATAACCTAGCAGCTATATCCACATCACGGCCACTGACCATTATAGCCAGATCGTCAGCATACATGTAGAATTTTGAGTGCTGCAGGACGTTTACCAGTTTATTGATATATATTATAAACAACAGGGGTCCAAGCACGGACCCTTGCGGTACACCACAGTTTATTCGACGTATGCCTGAACACTTCCCATTGGCTAGCGTGACCTGGGTTCTATTAAATAGATAAGAGCTAAACCAACTGGTCGCCATATATGACAGTCCAATATCACTCAGCTCATTCAAAAGAATCACATGATCAACCGTGTCGAACGCCTTCCTCAAATCGAGGGAGTCAAAATGCATGAGTTACTCGCCAGGGCTGCATTTATGCATTAAGATGACAATGGGGGATATTATTTAAGTGGTTTGCCATACTTGAGGGGAAAGTAGCTACTATACAACTTGGGCCTCTACTGTTGGACGAGGCTCTTGGATGGTTCTTGATGCTTGTTTAAGTTTGCAGGAGTGTAGAAGACAAGCAAATGTCTTCCTAAACACAGACCCAGTGAGGCAATACAGTAGGAAGTTGACACTATGGTTTACAAGGGTCAGTCTGTACAGTAAATTTAGATTCGAAATGTGCGCTGCAACAAGACTTATTCCAAGTAATTCTGATATTGTGTGGATAATGAGCAGAACTTTCCCAGGTAGAGTAGTTACTACAAAGATAATGGAAACAGCAAACATGGTGATGGTCAAACCATGGCTTGTACTATCAGATTTCCCACTTCGAGAAGTCTGATGTTTGCTTCTGAATTTCTTTTTAGATTGGACCTTTTTCAGTGTCAGGACATTTAAGACTGAGATAATGCAAAAAGGTATGATGCAGTAAAGAAATGCCACTAAAACTGAATAGACAGTTTCAATAAAAGATTCTGGTCCAAAAGAGTTACAACCTTTCACTCCTTTCCTCATTGAATTCTTAGTGGTGAATAAGACTGGAATGTCAACAATACACATAATAACAAATAGTATCAAAATTGTAAGAATAAGCTTTCTTTTTGTAAGGAATATATGTGCTTTCAGTGGCCAGAATATAGCGATGGCCCGTTCAGCAGATATGACTACAATTAACCAAGAAGAAACATTGGAGGCTGTATGAAAGACAAACGATGATATTGAACACAGCCACAGTGATGCAACAATAGGAAGTATATCATGTAGCTCATCCAGTACAAGAGCAAAAGACCACAAGGTTAAGTTGTCAAAGACAGCCAGGACCAGGAGTAGGAGCATGAAGCCAGAGGTCCTCATCAGCGAGCCATACACTATCACAATGATAACTAGACAGTTCAGTACCGTCCCAAGTACACATAGAGTTAAAGCAACAATTAGGGAAAATGTAGACACAGCATGGTCTGTGTGATCAATAACTGATGTGGTATTCCCAGTCCAGTTAAAGTATTGTCCCTTTTCTGACACAGTAGAATTAGCCATGTTCTCCATGTGTGGATTCTGATCAGGATCTGAAGGTGATGGTCTATATTCCCTTTGGCTACTTATGTCCAGCAGTTACCTATCAGCTGCTGTAGCCTACAGGAGGGTATGAATGTGCAGAGAATGAAATGCACAGCTACAAATAATGTGAGTGGGACAACAGAACATTATTCTGATACAAATAGAACTATTGACAGTACAGAGGGGCAATATTGAACCTGTTTCTTGTTTCTATGGATACATTAATAAAACCACTATTCTAGTTTCATGATTTCTGTTGACTAGTATTGTATGAGGTTACATTAGGTCAACATGGTGGTTGCTTCATGTTAGATGCTGAGAAAATCTAGGTTAGGTAGGCTAACTTTATTTCTCTTTTATATCTTGACGCCGATTACTTATATCTTGACGCCGATTACCAAAATCTGAAAACAATGTGGTAATAATATATAAAATATTCTGTAAAAATAGGAAAAGCATTTAGAAAATAGACTCAACTCAGCAAGGCACACTCTAAAAATGTGTGCTAACTTAAGACACTTTTTCAACACTCTTTGTTGTACACTTATTTTAGACATCCTTTTCTTTTTTTAACACACTACACACTTTTGTCAAAAGTGTGTTAATCTTAAAAGTGTGTAGACATAAAAAACTGTGTAAAATGTGTGCAAGAAAAAGTGTGTTAGTGATATACATGTCTGTTGCTTTATAAAGTCTTTACATTTGTTATTAGCATGTTATTTAACATTGAATTTCATCAACCACAACGTGTATGGCCATCAGTGCAATGGTGGCCGATTGTGGCAGCCATCCTACATAGGAAAGCCTGGGAAGGAATAGCCTTAAGCAGGTTTGATATATTTTAAAACCCAACTCAGAGTTTGGCAGGCACGCAACGCCGTTTATAGGCTATGCCATGAAATTAAAAAAAAAACATCTAAGAACTTTGGGGGACTCCAGATGGAATTGGTGTTAATAAAAAATGAATGTGCAGGGAATGAAATGCACAGCTACAAATAATGTGAGTGGGGACAACAGAGCATTATTCTGATACAAATAGAACTATTGACAGTACTGACGGGGAATATTGAACCTGTTTCTTGTTTCTATGGATACCTTTACAAACTCACAATTCTACTAGCATGAGGTTGATGATTTCTGTTGACTGAGTATTCATTGTATGAGGACATACTTTCAGATTGCCAATTCAGGGGTTCTCTTGCACTAGGTCAACATGCATGTTGTTTCATATTAGATGCTGAGTAGATCTAGGTTAGGTAGGTTAAATGATATTTCTCTTCTATTTTTATCTTGATGCCAAATACTTGCCAGAATCTGAAAACAATGTGGCAATAGTACTTACAATGTTCTGGAAAATGTGTAAGCATTTAGAAATAGACTCAATTCAGCTAGTTAGGGGTTGATTGGTCTGAAACATATATTCCTCTTGTCTTGTACCAATGGCAAGGGTCAACGTTTTGATTTGCGCTTTCTAAGGGGTAAACATTGAAAGAAAGAATTAAAAGTAACTTTAGACAACTGTATAACTTTGAAAAATGATATGTTTGCTTTATGAATTTAATTTCCAAGCAGCGGCTAACTTATAGAAAACCGGCATATTCATGCACTTACATTAAACCATATAAACACTGCAAAAGTTTGAATCAAAAATGCATTAACAACCCGCGCATGGGTCTGATGTAACAAGATATTTTGTTCAATAAAATTGACAAGGCATACAATATCACATGATTCAGAGGGAAAAGCTCAATATTTTCTTTGAGACTAGGAGGGGGGGGGGGTTTATACTGTTAACCTGACGTGTGGCGGAATCATGAACTACAGCACACAGGTAACCAGTTTAGCCTCACACATCATAAAAATCAGACAAAAGAGTATGGAGTAGTGAGGAACCCATAAAAAAAGGACAATATAATGGTGGCTAAGTCTCCCTGTGAGATAACCAACGTATGGGTGCTTACGGAGTCCTTACGGCAGACATTTTTGTAGCAGCATCTCTCTGTTAATACGGGCAGTTGTGCCTTAAAATGTCAGATCTGGAACCTGTAGGCATATAGACTATCCTACATGTATATATATTTAGTTAGAAAGAAGAAGAAAATAACAACAACATTTTATTGGTTATATTTTAGTGCTCCTTTTCTCTTGTTTGTCTAGCAGGATCTCTTGTTTGTCTAGCAGGATCCGCACCCACAACCTTAGAACTAGTGAGCCCAACAGCTAACCAACTGCTCCACCGGGACTCATGCTATGATACTAGTCACCTAATACTACGTGTACCCCTTCAGGCCTTTTGCATGAAATGAGTAACAACCTGTAAATTCCTTCGTGGATTTGAACCCCATTTTACCCGATGCAGATGAGTAGTGCCCTGCACTTTAGCAGCAGACCCACGGAGCCATGTGTATCTCTGAGCCTCTTAGCTATGATAGAATGCTGTTTGGTTGGTAATTCTATTGCATATATTGGGGGCGCTGCCCCAGCACCCCAGTCTTTTCCTTGTGTTTTTTGTGTTCTTGTTTTTTTGTGGGTTTTTTTTCTACTCAGCTTTCTTAGATATTAGAATGTTAAATCAAAGTCATAGTCTACGATTGTCTCATTTCAATGTCTACGATTGTTTCAGTTCAGTTCAGAAACTTGATGTGCTCAGTATGAAACTAAATAGAAAATGAGTCATTATGCATAGTTATTGCAGAGGAAAGAAAAATGTTTACTTGTCATGGGATTTGAAGCCAGGCTGAGACAATAGGAGGCAGAAGTGCCATGCACTATAGCCTCATGGCCACTAAACCATGTAGGGAACAGTAGGTGTTGGTTGGTAAATATATCAGTATTTCAACTCGGAAAGAGACTGCACTGTCCAAGCAGATTGTACAGCTGTTGTGATTCTATGAAAGGAGACAAAGCGCATATTTGATAATCATATATCCTTCTAGGAGGGTTATACAAGATATCCTCCTAGACTACCTGAGTGAAAAAAGAGCTGTAATTAGCCTATTTCACCTGTTATATTTGTAAGTTTTCAAATCAATTTCAAACTGATGAATATGACTATCTGTCTCAAAATCTTATTGCTTCAATCTATGTAGAATAACTTTAATGCAATCTCGCAGACTTTTATAACACATTTTTACTAAGTTCAAACTTACTCTGGGGTAACACGGGGACTTAAGAGCAGCCACGCTAATCATGAGGCCTCACAGCCAATATGTTGACTATGAAAATTGCTTCATGTGAGTAGCACCTTAACACCAAGGCAGCATGGATATAGAAAAAAGCACTCAACACAGTCGGCCATAAGTGCTCACTTATGTAATATTATTGATAATATCATATTAGATAAACCGACAATATCTCTTTACTTGGACTACAAAAAAGCATTTGACACAATCTCAAGTCCCATCCTGATTCAAAAACTACAGGAATTAGGACTTACTGAGAACTCATGTATGTGGTTTAGAATCTATTTAAGTGGAAGGACACAATGTGTAATTGCTAATGACACAATTTCAAGTAATAGAGACATCATATATTGGGTACCACAAGGACCGGTCCTGGGCCCTGTGCTCTTCTCGATATATATAAACTCACTCCCTGACTTACATAATTATGATCTAACATTGTATGCAGATGATGCTGTAATTTCTGTGAGGGAAGAAAGGTGTATGCATGCTGCCCTAGCCCTAGCCAAGTTATCATCCTGGTGTGTAACTAATAGTCTGACAATGAATGAAAACAAGACAAAATAGATGATCTTTAATAATGTCAACCATATACATCCTGTCTTTCGCATCAACGGAGTAGTTTTGGATAGAGTGTACAGCTTCAAATACCTTGGCCTAACCATTGATCCAGAAATGAAATTTATTGAACATAGAAAGGAGGTTTCTCGTAACATAAGAGATAAAGCTATACAACTGGCTAGAGTCAGACCTTTCATGGAAGAGGATGTTGCCCTAACTATTTATAAGATCATGGTGCTACCATCATTTGACTACGTAGATTATGTATGGGACTAAACCAAGGAGAAAACCGTGCATTACAATTGTTACAGAACAAGTGTCTGAGGATTGTTTATAAAGTTCCACTGGAGGAACATCCATTATATACTACAGCACAGTTGCATGCCAAAAGTGAATGTCAGGAACTCATAATTAGAAGAAATACTCATTTAATTTTCTATGCATATTTGGCAGGTTTGGTGAGGTTTGGCCATGACCAAATTCAGCAACTTTGGTCAGGTTTGGCCATGACCAAATTTGGCAGCCCATAAGCCAAGTTTGGCAGGTTTGGTGAGGTTTGGCCATGACCAGATTTGGCGGCCCATGAGCCAAAATTTGTGTGGCTGACCAAAGGTAACCACAATTTGCTGGGGTGTATAGCAAGGTCCTTTTTACCCATGAAAGAATTAGATATTATTCTACAATGCCGAATTATTAAAATTGCAAATGAGAGTGGAGACAGTTACAATGGATACAGGCTATATTTATTGATTAATAACACATGCCTAACTTACTACAGTATACCTCATTATAGAAACAGTGTTATAAAGCTGACATGCATACACTGAATTAGAAGAGCTGCTATACAGATATCTTGTGTAACGGGCCGCTATGACTGCTATGTTATTTTGTATATCTATTGTATGTTTGTTATCATGTAACACAAGACGGGTTCTACTACTGTTCATAACATGTTTTGTTCATTCCTTAATGAATACCGATGGTTCGTTTCAAATACAGTTGTTGTCATATTCCGTTACATACCGAGGTTACCGGTACTACCGACGGTAACATGTCGTTAAGGGTTTCATAGCGTATTACATAACTACAACACTTGGTGGCGCTGCTGGTACTACTCATGTGACTGCCACTGCCCTGGATATAAGGTGGACTGCTTCCCATGATAAGTTAGTCAGGTTTGGGACTGCTGAGGCAACACCACCCTGCACTCCGGGTTTACTCTACGCTGTAGTTTTTGCCCTACTGTATTATTTTATAAGATCTGGTTCTGATCACTGTCATAACTGATGGTTACTGCAGTAAAATAATACTGAACGTTTTTCCTAAATAAAGTCGCCGTATATTAAAGCTTAATTGTACCTTGTCTGGTTTTTGTTCTCATGAAGTCACACTAGTAGCCTAGACCAACTACATCTTGTATAATAAAATACCATATCAATGAGAGTGCTTCTACTGTACAATATGACTGAACTGACGTTTTAAGATATCACACCCTATTAGAGTTGAAACAATGGTTAAGTTCAATGCATGATTTTCTTCTGTTCTTTCAGTTCTCCATGAGATTTTTCTGTGCAAGTATTACGGGTGGGAGATATTGGCAATGGTCAGATATCAGTAGTATTTGTTGCAATGAAATGCAACATCACTTATACATACTTATTCCATGGCAGAAAATGTGACACACAAACATTTAACTATTTAAGGGTGGCATACCGGTAGTCCTTTAATGTTTTATGCCCTTGCCAAACCTTCAGGAGTATTAATCTTGCAGGGTCATTATGATGGATGAATGCAGCACTGGCGAGTTACCCGTCAACTCTTCTACTGTTGGACAAGACTCGTGGATGGTTCTTGATGCTCGTTTCAGTTTGCAGGAGTGTAGGAGACAAACCAATGTCTTCCTAAACACAGGCCCAGTAAAGCAGTACAGGAGGAAGTTGACGCTATGGTTTACAAGGGTCAGTCTGTACAGTAAATTTAGCGTCGAACTGTGTGCTGCAACAAGACTTATTCCAAGTAATTCTGATATTGTGTCGATGATGAGCAGAACTTTGCCAGGTAGAGTAGTTACTACAAAGACAATGGACACGGCAAACATGGTGATGGTCAAACCATTGCTTGTACTGGAAGATTTCCCATGTCGAGAAGTCTGATGTTTGCTTCTAAACTTTTTTTCAGACTGGATCTTTTTTAGTGTCAGGAAATTTAGGACTGAGATAATGCAAAAAGGTATGATGCAGTAAATAAATGCCATTAAAACAGAATAGACAGTTTGAATTACAAATCCTGATCCAAAAGAGTTACAACGGTTAACTCCATTCCTCATGTAATTCTTTGCGGTGAATAAAACTGGTATGTCAACAATACACATAATAACAAATAGTATCAAAATTGTAAGAATAAGCCTTCTTTTTGTGAGGAATATATTTACTTTCAGGGGCCAGAATACAGCGACTGTCCGTTCTGCCGATATTAACACAATTAACCAAGAGCAAACATTAGAAACAATGTGAAACACAAACGATGATATGGTACACAGCCACCGTGATGACACAACAGGAAGTATATCATGTAGCTCATCTAGTACGAGAGCAAACGACCACAAGGTTAAGTTGTCAAACATAGCCAGGACCAGCAGCAGGTGCATGAAGCCAGAGGTCCTATTCAGGGATCTATACAGTATCACAATGACAACTAAAGTGTTCAGGACTGTCCCAAGTACACATACAGGGACAATTAGGGAAACTCCAGAGCCAGCATGGTGTGCCTGATCAATAACTGAGGTGGTATTCCCAGTCCAGTTAAAGTATTGGCCCGTTTCTGATACTGCTGCATCGGCCATGTTCTCCATGTGTGGATTCTGATCAGGATCTGAAGGTGATGGACTGTTTCCCTTTGATTATCAATGTCTAGTAGTTAATGACCAGATGCTGTATCTTCAGGAGGTTATCATGTGCAAAGAAAGAAATGCATTGACAGGCCTAGCCTGCCAGAGTGCAAGGACACACGCTCTGAGCATGTTTCGTTTTAATCTTAATAATCTTTATCTCAAGTCTTAATAATACTCACCAAATCTAGATGGCACCACTATATATGAAACTTACTCTGGCGCCCAACATTTACCCTGAACCATTTCATGTGTAGTCTAAAAATGTCTTAAAAATCTTAAAAGATTATGTCTAAGATTATGATAAGCTTTCTCGAAGACCCACTTGACCTATTTATTATGCACACATTTGCATTCTCTGCTACCTTGACCTATGTAGAATAGTGTTGATTGTTAACTAACATCTAACTAACTAGCTCTGCCCCCCCCCCTCAAACCCTTGTTTTTCTTTAATTTTTTCTTCTTCTTTAGTAACGGGGGAATCTCAGTTAAATACCTTTTTACGATTTTTTAAGACTTATTTAAGACTACACATGAACTGTGTCATGGTAGATGTCGGGAGTCAGAGTAAGACCACATATATAATAGTGCCTTTTATATTTAGTCAGCATTATTAAGACTTTCAGATTAAGATTTATTAAGATTAAGATATGTTCAAAACATTTGTCCGTGCACTCTGGTGAGCTAGGTCGTATTTGCATGTGAAATGCAAAGTATAAAATAATATGAGTGGAGACAACAGAATATTATTCTGATACAAATAGAAGTATTGACCATCAAGTCTGGGAATATTGAACCTGTTTCTTGTTTCTATGGATACATTAATAAAACCACTTTTCTAGTTCCATGATTTCTGTATTGTATGAGGTTACATTAGATCAACATGGCGGTTGCTGCATGTTAGATGCTCAGAAGATCTAGGTTAGGCAGGCTGAACTATATTTCTCTTCTATATAATTTTATATTGACGCTGAATACTTGCAAAGCCATACCAGAAGCTGAAAATAATGTGGCAATATATACAATATTCTGGAAAAATGGGAAAAGCATTAGAAAATAGACCCAATTCAGCTAGGTACACTCTAAAAAATGTGTGCGATCTTAAGACACATTCTTAACACATTTTTGTATACTTCTTTTACACACCCCTTCCACTTTCAAAAAACTGTGTCAATCGTAAAAGTGTGTAGATATTTATAAAAAGTGTAAAATGTCTGTAGGAAAGTGTATGTTAGTGATATGCATGTGTGTTGCTTTATAAATTGTTTAAATGAATGGTATATGTGATTGATATCACATGTGAACCAGGGCATGTTTTTTTTGTGATCCAGTTGTTTTCATTTAGTTTTCATGTTTTCAAAGCTTTTGATATGTATTCGTAAAAAATCTAGTGTGTGATCCTAATCACAAAAGACTCAGGTATTTGTTTTTCCATTGGATGAACCTACCCGAAGTCCCCCCCCCCCCCCCGATGTGTGAGTGCAATATGTGTGAGTGTAATATGTGTGAGTGTAATATGTGTGAGTGTAACATGTGTGAGTGTAACATGCGTGAGTGTAACATGTGTGAGTGTAATATGTGTGAGTTTTGATGTTGAATCGCCAAGATTGAGTGCTTACAACCCCCCCCCCCCACATACACACACAGTGCCGATTCCCAATGATCACCCAAGTAGCAAACCAAACTGGGCCCCAGTTGGGCCCCGATTGGGCTGCAAACTGGGCCCCACCTGTGTTTCCCGACTGGGGCCCTGCGAGAACGGGTACTGGGCGCCAGACCGGGCCCAAGTGGGCTAGCCCGAACTGGGCCCTGCCAGGGCCCCGAATGGGCCCCACTATAATATTTTAGGGTTACAAGTTGCATAATAGGGCAGTCCAGTAATTAATTTTAATTAATACATTCCCTTACATTGATTTAATGACTAATATATCGCTGGGCTTGAGGTGGGCACAGGTTGGGCTGGCCCAAGGTAGGATTCTGGTATCCCTACCGGAAACCCTTCAAGTCATACATTTTCTACACAGAAGATAGAAAATGTATTCATCAAGTTTAAGTCACCTAAGATGAGACTTGTGCAAGTGGCTAGATACTGTTTCATCTTAGCCATCAAATCTGCAGATGATGCCTTCAGGTTATGTGGGTCCATGTCTTGTAGTTACTTTTTAACCACATTATAGGGGTCTCCAGGTGAATACTTCATTTTCTACTTTGATTTACACATTAAAATGGAAACTTCCATATATTATCAAACTGCATTGAAATACCTTCATTCACATACATGTATTAACTACATGACACATTTTGGCTTTATTGTATCTATGAAGAAGTTATCTTGAATTGGAGGAATTCTCTCTACATGGTATAGAGAGGACATCTAGTGTCAACGCTTAGAACCACATAGCCCTCTAGTGTCAATGCTCTAAACTACTTGCTGGGAAGCCCATGTCAAGCCCAAAGAAAGCCCAACCATGATTTTCCAGCAAAATCATCATTATAAAATTTCATTTTTTTTTTATTTTAAAAGGAGAGTTTGATTCACATTGTTAGGGACTACCATAAAGCATTTCTGGAAGTGAAAGTTAGCCCAGTCTAAGCCCAGCTAAAGCCCAATCATACATTTCCTACCCAAAAGTGACTATAACATGTTTATACTTGGAATCGTTTTAATGGAGAGTATGATTCAAGATATTGTGGATATTTACAAAGCATGTTGTAAAATTCACTTAGCCCAACTGGGGCCCCTCTGAAGCCCATGGATTTGCCCAGCCCAAAACGCAGCCCATTCCAGCCCAAGGTTGCCCAAGGCAAACCCAACTGGGCCCCAGCTGGGCATGTTACTTGGGCAGGTACGTAATTTTAGTACAATACGTTATTTCTGACAGCAGAATCATAATCTCCAGGAAACGCTGACCCACTTTGATAGGTCACATGCCTTATTTAATCAAATTCCAGGCAAGCAGATGGGTGTGGGCAAGGAGATCTGGGCAAGCAGGTGGGTGTGGGTAAGCTGGTGGGTGTAGGCAAGCAGGTGGCTGTGGGCGTCAGCGCCCTGCAGCGCGTAGCTGCCGTTTTACATCGAAAAGTGAGTCGATCGGAACATCAGCAGCGACACCATCTCCGTTTCTGTTTCGCCATGTCGGCCGGCCGCAGGGCAGCGTGTGCTACAGATGATCTTGACCCCAAACCTGGCATGAATGCAGTCCTGACAATTCTCACACCATGTTTCAGCTTTTGTCAACAGGCCACCCCGATGATTTTTGTCTTTTTTCGTTGTTTTCTGTGCAAACTACTGCCTTACCTTCATTTTCATGAAGGTTACCGAAGGTACATGCAATATTCCGCCCACAGAGCGTCTCAAAAAGTGTCTCACCCAGTTTTGACATAAGAACAAAGAGGATTCTGTGTAAAGGGACACTTCACGAAGGTCTGTGCTTTACTTGAAACCCCACCCTTTAGCATTGCGCCAAAAAAGTTTTGTACTATTTTAGTGACTCTTTTTCTATATCAATTTTCTGTATCAAATATTCCTTTTTTGGTTTCAAACTTTGATGGCATGGATTGGCATTGATCAAAACTTGTTTGTGGCAGCATTTAAATAAAATGGGACAGAAAGCAAGGGACTTTTTTGACAAAAAGTCCAAAAATACCTGTCTCTAAAGAACCTGGCACTACTGTGCCCTGGTTCAATATATGTGTTAGTTAACAATGCATTTTATCAACCACAACATGTATGGCCATCAGTGCAATTGTGACCAATTGAGGCAGCCATCCTACAGCCAAACCGAAAGTCTTAATTATGACAGGCATTTTTTTTCCTGCAAAAAAGACAAATTTTGAAGAACATGTGCCCAAAGTTCCTATCCTATCTTAGCTTAGCAAAAAGTTAGCGTTGCCTTGGATTGCCTGAAATTATTAGTTATCTATTAGTAATTAATTAATGGTCTTACAGCGTACAATTATTACCAATCAGTGGCAACAGCACATGGCCCTGGTTAATATGGAACAACTACAGCATGAGCTACATGTACAATGGCAACTCCACCCATTGAAGCCAGTCTGTCCACATAACAGGCAAGCCCGGGATAGCTCTCCTAGGTGCGTGGACAAACGTTAACAGCGCAATCTTAACACAGGATTAAGATCGTCTTAATTATCTTAAAATTAGTACTGAAATTTCTCTATAGAGTGCGCCACCTGTATGCAAAGGGGGTCTGTATGCAATGGGGGGGGGGGGCTCTGCTGCAGTTTGGGTATGTAAAACTAGGTGGCAGATACAAGGGGAACTATTAGATTATATATTTAGATTTAAGATCATAGATTAAGATTGCGCAATACAAAACAGGTCTGCCTTAGATTAGGCCTAAGACATTTTAAGTTGTCAGATTAAGATTACGCTGTTACCGTTTGTCCACGCACCTGGGAGAGCATACATTTTTGAAAGCACAGGAAAGGTGTCCCATTCAGAATACCACTGTGGAATAGGTTATTCTGTCTGGCTAATAGATAATACTTGAATTAAGTTACACCACACATTATATTCAACATTAGAAAAGGTTATCTTTAAACAGATAATAAGTGCAATTGCAAACTTGTCATATAATTAATTGTCTCATAATTTGCTTTTACTGCCACCTGGTGTGGAATTTTTATGGACTAATGTTCATTATTTTCAGTGTACACACATTTTACAAAAAAAAGTGTATAAGTGTGTTGAGAAAAGTGTGTTCCTGCTCAGAACTTGTGTAGCATTTCAAAGCGTGTTAAATATACATGCGTGTTAGTCTTTTTCCATCTGTCCGCAACACACATTTTTTGTTGCATGAATGCAGCCCTGGCAAATAACTCATTGGGGTCATCATAGGCTAGCTCTGGTTGATATAAGCGACTATTCATGGGCTACATCCAGTGTGGCTCACCATACCTACCTCGCACAGGACAAGTTATTTGTTCTAGGTCCATCTGGCAATAAGCCTTCTATGCTGAATGTCCATAGAAGTTCTGTCCATTTTCCTCACAATTCTAATGTGTATGGAACCATCCAGATGTGAAATGACATTTGGAATATTTTGAATCTTTTCAAATTCAAAAAGGGCTTAACTCCTCCAAGTTGTGCCTTGAAGATAGTATGAGCTTTACATATGCAGAGTGATATTCTAACTCATCATTCAAGTTGTTATCTGCTGTAGCCTACAGGAGGATATGACAGGCATAGGTACAAATAATGAGAGCGGGACAACGGCATATCATTCTGATACAAATAGACATATTGACGGTAGAGACGGCGAGTGTTGACCACTGGAGACATGCCATTAGTGGTAGACCGTTGCCTTAGTTACTAATGGTATGGGTCAAACTTTCTTTTTGTGCTGTTATGGGGGCAAACATTGAAGACTTTAATTTGTTCATGACCCCCCCCCCCCTCCTCTTAGTCCTGTCTACTGTCTACTTTATATGATATTAGAACAGGCTATTGAAGATGGTCAAACAGAAGAGCTAGTTGTGAGATTTTTTTTTGAATTTCTTTATTTGACTTCCACATAGTGATATTCACATCAAGAAGAATCCATTTTGTCATATAACATTGGTACAAAAGGTTTCTGGCACTGTAAAACCTAGCATACACGATGCTCGTGGTGATCTGATGTGGGAGGGTGGGTAATCTTATTAATGTTATAATCTTAATATCAAGATTATAACATTTAATGAAGACGTACGATCTTTAGCATACATGATTAACATAAGATGGCACCACTGGGCAGTGGCAGGACCATGATGTATTTTTGGATATATTTGGAGTCCTATTTCTATAGTTGCGTTTTTCATAGTTTACAAATTTGCCACACTGTAGGCCCCCCATATCTACCCTAGTAGCAAACACAGTTTGGCCCGGATGGGGCCACACAGTGTTTGCAAGTGTGGCCCGGACTGGGCTAACCGATGGGCGCCCGTCGATTTAGGGCACTGGGCTTTGGTGTGGCCGCAAGCGGCAGCCCGCTTTGAAACCCATCCAAGCCCAATTCGGGCAGCCCCCTTTAAAACTGATCTGAGCCCAAATCGGGCAGCCTGGTCAGCCCAGCCATCTGCCCAACATGAAACCCAGCTCAGTTTTGCCCAACTCCAAACAGCCAATCCGAGCTATATATCAGGGAACCCCCTTTTCTTTCTTTTTTGAAACTGATATTAAACATAAGGCCAAAAAAAAAGGTGTGTTTCAGGTTACCCGACCCTACCTAAACAGGGCCGATCCTAGAAATTTTAATTCAATTTTGAAAAACAAAAAAAATTTAAATGATTTTTTGGGGCTATTTCAGAGTCAATTTGATGGTCCATGAGTTGACGCCAGTGTAGGCGAGTCAATTTTTAGGTACTTTTCAGGCCATGGGATCAAACTGTCTTTATAAAACAATTTTGGGGCTATTTCAGAGTGAATTTGATAGTATACGAGTCAACGTCGTTGTCGAGGAGTCAGCGCTGAAGTTTGCGAGTCAGTTTTGGGTACTTTTCAGGCCAAAGTTTTAAAAAAAAAAAAATCAAAAAAAAAAAAAATCCGACCTACCCTACCTAGATTTTCAGACTATGTAACCTGAAACACGCTCCTTCCTTTTTCGGCCTAACTTTGGACAACTATGATCAAACCCGTTTTATTTCAACGCCTAGATGGACATAAAAGAGTGGTGCCACCTGGTGTTTGAAGGAGAATGTATAGGGGGCGAAAGCCTACCCGTTTACAATTGATTGTGCGGGTGACGAAAACTCTCGAATCAGGACAGGAAGTCACGGCGCGGTACGTATTAGGTATGGGGCCTCACAGAAACTTGCAGATTTCTTCCTCCAGAAGAATCCCTTTTATAAGGCATTCAAGGTAAAACAGGGGGAATGTCTGACACACAAACGTATGACAGGATTTCCAGTAGAGATGCCTATTTGCGGAGAATTAATATTTTTTCCCAAAACTCCCATAGCGTGACATCGCTTCCTGTCCTGATTCGAGGTTATTTCAACACCCGTTTTTTCCGTCGCATCAGGTTACTTTCACCCCCTATAATCTTAACATAAGATTATTTAACGTTAAGGTGGGTCGCTGCCAGTAGTATAGTATGTATCGGAACGGGACTATAGTTAAGTACTGTTTATTACTCAATCGACCTGCAGCCAATCAGAGGCCTCCCTTTTGGCGGGAAATTCAAAAGCAGCCAATGAGAGGCCTCCCTTTTGGCGGGAAATTCAAATAGGTCACGTGACCGGAAGTGACCTACTTCCGGTCACGTGACCTTTGGGCGGGAAATTCAAATAGGTCACGTGACCGGAAGTGACCTACTTAAGAGGGTCACGTGACCACCATGTTGGCGGGAAATTCAAATAGGTCACGTGACTGGAAGTGACCTACTTAAGGGGGTCACGTGACTACTAGGTTGGCGCGAATTTCAAAATAAGTCACTTGAGATTTTTATGGATAAATAAATTTTAAAAAAGAAAAAAAGCAAGCTGAAAGCTTGCTAAAAAATAATTTAAAAATGTGGCTCTTTTTTTTAGGGGGGGGAGGGGCACTCTGGGGGGCACTCTTTAAGATGCATGGGGGGGGAGGGGGGGAGGGGGGGAGGGGGGGAGGGGAAGGGTTTTTTAAGAGTGAGACTCGCTTCTCTGCCCTCTCTTTTAGAGGGCAGAGAGGCGAGTCTACTGGTTCGTCTACTTACAATGAAATGTATCATGATTGCGTTTATGATGATGTGCATCATGATGTGACTATCTTACAACTTTATAAGAAATAAGCAAGGTCTCTCTCCTATACATGGGCGTACTTACACTGACTATTTGTAAACTAATGAATGGGACTTCCTCGTTAAAATCAGTATCTACAACTCTTTCAATCTTAAGGCTTTTTTTGAGTTTATTCTTTTGTTCAATTTTGGGCCCACCTCAAAAGAGGAATAGGCCCTCGCTTGCTCATCAGAGCCGGGGTGTAGAAGGCCCCTGCCCTGTCGGGTACGTTCTGAGATAGATCGCCCTCTGGTACGTTTTTGGTTACTTTGGAGCTCTCAGTCGACTGTCTTATCCACCTTAAAAAAACCAGACTTTCGGTGTCTCATGATAAAACTGGTGCCTTATACTAAGTGCTGGATTACTTTCTCATTTTTTTATTGTTCTATCCGATGCTTATTTAATTTTTGCACTGATAAAAACGGCTAGCTTGTACAAACACGCGGTCTATTTAAGCGTTAAGTGTAGAAAATGAACAGAACAGTGCACAGAAAATAGAGCTACCGACTACATTTCGCCCAGTCACTCAGCGGAGAACAAAAGAACTACTGACGTAGTGTACCCGCTATTCCGACAGTTGGCGCCACCGTTATACTTTTCCCGCGTGCGACATGAAGCCCTGGGGTGGGTACTGGCTGTTTGGTTGTAGGTACCGAAACATAAAAAACTACAGCCAGCCCATGTCATGGTGAGACAGCTCTCTTATTCCCCCTTGAGTAGCGTCCGTAGGGCCTATGACAAAACCTAGTCCCGTACACTGAGCAGCTTCAGGTCTGAAGGCTCATACAGAAAAATGTGTGGGTGTGTGGGTGTGTGGGTGTGTGGGTTGCTTTACGCCTTAGTTAACAGCTATGGTCATTTCAAGGGCGGTGATGGTGATCGAATCTATGGTCCTTTTACCGAGACAAGGGTTTCTTTTACATCCCACACTACATAGCAGAGAGACGTCTAGCAGATTCAGAGTGGATAGAATTTATCCACTGACCACGGGAGCCCCAGACAGCCGGTGACCAGTGGTGGTGGTGGAAGGGGTCAGGGGCAGTTTGTAGTAATCTGATACATCCTGGTCAGATACCACCACTAACCTTACCCCTTCTAACTGTGCCTGCAAACCCAAAATATTTGAATACCTGATTGAATTGATGTTATTCTTTAATAAGCATGACATGCATGTCATGTGCTTCACATAGGTACTTTATTTATGATTCAACTCCTACCAGAAGCCAGTATATAAGAAAATGTTTGATACAACGTTATCATGTTATACATTTTTGTATTACTGCTTCTAGAAAGAGTTGAGGCTTAATTAATTTACCTCTGTGGAACACAGAACATGAATAATATATCTATTTTAGAATTTCATCAAATTAATGAAGCCTTTTATCATCTTTGATTGTGAGGCATACGCTTTTCTTACACACAACAGCTGTCATCTATCAAGGGGCTCTGGATGGGGGGTCCCCATGTCGAATGTCGATCTTAGAAAATGGCCATGTCACATGTCAATGTCACTTAATAATGCTCATATCCCATGTCGATTTTAAGAATTGCTCATGTCGCCTGTCACTATGATTTTTGGGCCTCATGTCACTTGTCATTAGGCCTCATGTCGTTTGTCGATTATAAGAAATGGCCATGTCGCCATGTCGAATTTGGTGGTCCACACCCATTATCAAGTGTCAGGGTATGTTGGCTGCTTGACCACATAGTCTGTCATCACCCTTGTTTCTGTGCCTTATCTAAACAGCTAATTAGTGGCCGCTAGCCGAGAGTACCTCCCTGGTCACCTCTCCCAAATCTGCTAGACGCCTCACTGATAGGGGTGTGTGGGTGTGTGGGTCTGTGTGTGTCTGTTCGGTCTGTGTGTGCACGCGTCTTGCACTCTAGTCTTGCGGACCACTGTTAAGACTGTGGTTGGAGAGCGCGACATAGCCGCCCGCTACACTCTCCAAACAGGGGTCCGCAAGACTAGGCCAGATCGCGCTCTTGCTTAAAGGTGCACCTCAACTCAGTGCGCCTTTAACAGCCGTCCCAAATAGGTGAAGTTCCTGACGCGGCACAGCGCCTCCCACCAGTAGCCAATCAGCGCGCCGAACGCCGGACACACCCCCACCGTGTGAGCCTCTAAGTAGGTCACACGAATCATACTAAGATGCCGAGGTCTTCAGTCGGTTCGTCGCGACGGCCGCGAGCGATTGCGCGGTCGTCTAGATTCACTGCCTTGATTGGCAGAGGGGGGGGCTGATTACCCCCCGTCGGATGAATTGCGGCGAAACCATAATCAATTTTTCGCTGTTTTAGATAAAAGAGATCCAGAGCTATCCGCTCGTCCAAGAATTATTTATCAGCCCGGGATCACCCTCAAATTAAGGCCTAAAGTCCAAAAACCCAAAATTTTTTCCCTATGGGATTTCAAGGTCTAAGCGTTTTTTGTAGCCCCAAGGAGCAGCTCACGGGTTCGAACCCTGTAAACGCCTTGACGCGCTTTCGTCGCCTTAGGCGACGTGGCTAGACGTCTTGACTAAAACTTAGTGAGGGTTCGAACCCAGAACGTCCGTATTAGACGCCTAATTTCTACTAGCCCCGAAAACGAGAGTATCACATCTATATAGGTCAACCATGTTAGCCTTAGTTTAAGTGCGTGCAGAACCGTGTATTGTGCATTTATGCAGCATACAGATATGGAGACAGGCTGCTACAGTGTCAAATTGATCGACATTGTATGTAACTGGACATGAAGAAGGATAACTTTTACTTAGTTTTCTAAAAAAGAGGGTAGTTCTCGGTACTCCTCCAGCATCAGTGGTAGAGGGGTCGGACAGGTACTTAACCCTATTTATAGGGGCGCTAAGGTAGGGAGTTTGATAAATTTTTGAAAAATGAGTTAAAAAATACATATTGGTTCCATTAGTATAGATCCCTGTGAGAGCTTTTCAGATCTGTAAAAGATCAGGAGTTTCTATCCTGCCTAGATCCAGAAATATCATGGTGAATGCAACTGAACATATTTCCCATTTCTGTGATCTAGGCAGGAGAGGGGCACTTTCACAGCAGTTAGGGGTTCTGTAGCTCTAGCCCTCCTAGGCACCCTTCTAACTCAGACAGAACAGGTTAACTTAAAATGGCTAGGGACATCATTGGGCAGAGGCACATACATCTGGATTTCACATACGTCTTCAAGAACACAATTACCAACATCCCCATGGTAACAAGTTTTAACAACTCATATTTATTTATTACATTTTGACATGAAGAATGTCACCATAATATTGTAGGCTACAGAAAACAGAGACTCTTATCTTTCTCCACTAATGGTTCCATTCATGTTGACTGCCATGATATTGTGATTAAAATGAGGGGTTTGTGTTTTTTATAGCTCAAGAAATGAGGTCAGGGGGGCTATTTTTATGCAATGCATCAGTGGGGGTGCTATTAGGAAGGGTTCATATTGGATCACAGAAACGGGCAGACTACAGCGTTATTCACATCTTTTGACAGGGACTTGGTTGGTTGTTGGGCTGCTTTACGCCCTAATTAACAGCTGAGGTCATTTCAAGGGGGGTGATGGTGATCGAATCTATGGATGCCTGAAGGTGGAAAGCACACACCCTACACTTTTACCGAGGCAATGGTGCTGCTCAAAGGGTGTGGCGAGCTAGACTGGAGGATGTAATAACTAGGCGGCAGAGGGGCCAAAAAGACAATCACGTAGTAGTAGGTCTACTTGGATCTTGAGTAGCCGCCTTTGTGGTTATAATTACCTAGACTAGTTGGCTCTGCCAGCCTGGTCAAGTGAAAATTGGTAAGGAGACTATGAACTAAGCTAAGCTCGGATTTTAAAAATGGTCTATAAAAGTATAATAAAACTATAGCACCCTCTTAGATTTGATGATAAGACGCTGCCTACTAGGTATACGCATTTGTACAAGGGTATCATTGTGTATAAAACGCTCTTTTGGTACATCATCCCGACTCTACACGAGCACCATTTTCAACGACAGATAATGCTGTAGTTAGGGTGGCCGGAGGGTCGGCGTGAGGGCCCAGTGTGTATCTGATCCTATGTTAAATGACCCTTTTATGATATGCCCTCATTTTCGATTCAAAGCAGATAGACACTTCTAGTAATTTGTTATCAACAGATCCTGAATGGGTCCATCCTATACAGGCTGGATAATGCATTATAAACTGTATTACATAATGTAATTCAGGGGCAATGTTGACAGACCTCAGGTTTTGAGTCTCCTTTAAGCTCATAACTGGGAAATCTCTTTAACCTGACCTTTGGGAGAATTTGCACTGGCTGATGGCAAATCCATGTATCAACGAGATTCCTTTTCTGTTTGAAGCATCTTGAATGCAGCTATCCCATGGAGGGTCCTATAACTACTTAGGATATTGTTATATTTTTTGAGATAAGCCACCTAAATTGCGCATTTTCAGGGCTCTTTTTTTTTTTATAGAAATCTTTAATTGGTAGTTTACGGTAAATTACTGAATATAGAGATAAATCAAGTTAAAATAATGCATTTTGAATGGAAATGATACAATCTACCGCCAGCCAGCATCAGAGCATCTGCTGGGGGTCATATGAGGACCTCAGACCCCAATCTCAAGTATTAAAATCATATAAATAACACTAGAGGACACCTTCTGTCATACAGTTAGATAGAGAAATCTTAGTTCTCCCAATAGCCACTATAGCATGGCAGGGCTATAAGTAAGCCATGGGTATGGCATGTCTTCTCTATACAGATCTTCAGATCTGTCAGAAAGGTTTGAGGAGTGAGGTATATGTAATCAGCTACAGTTAGTTACCTAGTTACTCTATCAATATAACAGTGCTAATTTGTTAAATGCGAATATTGAGACATTCTAGACATACATAATACATGTGTGTCTAGTTTATTTTCAAAAATGCTCCGGCCACCCTACTGTAGTGAATTTCCCATCTCAAGGCGAGCCCCGCGCTGGGTGGTGCTTATGTCTCGTAAGAGCTCCATCTCATAAGTATTAGTTACCATCACCTCACACCCGTTTAACAACAGATTCAGGGTCTAATTATGGAGACCCTGGAGTAGGATTAACAATATATCCCAATGTCTGTGGTGGACATTTACGACATGCAGCCTGCCTCCTGGAGGTGATAGATCTGACCACAGGTCCGCAATATGGAGCTCCCCCTCTGAGAGTATCAAGGTTTGCGTATAGTCTCCTGCAGTTTAATCTGTTATCTCCCCCTTTGTCGACCTCGCCAAAATCCTGGGAGATTCACTTTAAACCTAAGTCCTACCCTTTTTTATTCTTTGTTTATTGTGTGGCCCCTAAAGAGGGGCCGCGGTGTTGATTAATTACACCACATGTTAAGCAGCATGAGATCAAACCTCCCTCAAAAGCGTCAAGGCTCAAAGTCCTGTTAGACGGGAACCCTGTGTTGCTTTCGAGGACGAATGGTTGAGTGATCCGTTGCAGAATACCGATCCGTCAGAGGTTCTGACTTTATATAGCTTTTATATCGCTTTAGATATGGTGTAGTATTTTCAATCTCACTATAGTTTAGTTGATATTTCAAAGAATCTGCCTCATTCTATCAGAAATACACAACGTTGACATGTTTCTTATATTCAATATATTAGAAGTGTGCTTTGTTGCTTATTATAGGTCATTATGCGTTTAAAATGTTCGCGAGTATCGTGGAAATGTACAAAAACCCTATTGTGGCGTCATCTGACGAAAAGAGCGGAGAACTATACTAGAGCATGTAATCGCCAGACCAGCAGGCGGCGGCAGAGTGGTCAAAAGACAATCTCGTAGTAGTAGGTCTACTTGCATGTTGAGTAGCCGCCCTTGTGGTTGTAATTACCTAGCCTAGTTGACCCTGCCGGCCTGGTCAAGTGAAATTAGTAAGGAGACCACCCATTAACGTGCTCCACAGTCTTTAGACAGTTAAGACTATAGTCAAGACTGGAGAATTTGGCGAGACGCCCCTCTGGGAGGTCATAATCCTCAATGTTAGGTGTTAGCTCATTAACATCAGATACCATATTAACAACCCATTTAAATGTTCATTTTAATAGCAACTCACCCTATTCTGACAAAATCCTATTAGCAGGTAACCTCTGTATAAACCATACTGCAAACATCTGCTACTTCCAGCGTCTGCCTCGTGACTGATAGTGTACAACAAGACGAAGTGGGCAGAGATTAGAAAAAATGAGGCTCTTTATATAGCCGAGAGAGCAGCTAATCTGGATGTTCTAAGCTTGTTTTCACCTAGAGCCCCACCCTCTTCCAGAGAGAATCAAATCGCTTTTCACCTGAACCCTTCCACCCCTAATCCATCAGCATGAAAAGAGAGATAACGAGTGTAACGTGCGCTACATGTATATGGGATTATAGCTGGTGAAGAGATAAAGCCGAGTCACCTGTGTATACAAAGACTACAGGGGGTGATTAACGCCAGGTGTGATGCGCCAGCCCGTGAACGGATTATCTTTTAAGCTGACGCTTAAATTCAACTAGCCAGCCGCCGTCCACACCACTCACTGCGGCAAGAGGAGGTGCTTTTGTTTTACACTTGAGTCGCTTACCACACGGTCTCTACCTCACAGACAGACACGCGCCCCCTGTAGCTTTTTTTTTGTTTTTTTTGTATACACACGCTAATCTCATAACCCCCTTATCCGTTATACAGGTAACGGGTATTCTCTTTTAAAATAGCTGCCAGTCAGCTTAGCTCTAGAAGCAAGAAGGTGTGTATAGGTGCCTTATAAGTCGGCAGGGGGTAAATACTAGTGAAAAAGGAAGGCAGGTGTGCAGGTAGCTTTTCTAACAGACACGTGTGTGCACTAAGCTGCTTAAGTCTAAACCCTCCCGCAGTAGTCAGGCGGCATGTGAAAACTTACTTAACAGATCTCTTACATTGAGTAGAGTCTCTGTGCTGAGAGAGTCTTTTCAGCCATTTTAAGAGGATTATCTAGGACAGGGTACATAAGGAGTGAAACGCCGAATAGCGGCTACTCAGTCTCGTGCAGCACAAGCAGCAGCATCTGGCAGCGGCTTCAGCAGCAGCTGCACGTACAGCACAAGCAGCTGGCAGCGGCTTCAGCAGCAGCTGCACGAGCAGCACAAGCAGTAACATCTGTCAACAGCATCCGTGACATCGTCAGCAGCAGCAGCAGCAGCAGCAGCAGCAACAACATCTGTCAACAGCAGCCCTCATGACATCGTCAGCAGCACAAGCAGCCAGCAGCTGCTGCAGCTGCTTCAGCAGCTGCTGCACGAGCAGTAGCACAAGCAGCATCCGTGACATCGTCAGCAGCAGCAGCAGCAGCAGCAGCAGCATCTGTCAACAGTATCCATGACATCGTCAGCAGCACAAGCAGCCAGCAGCTGCTGCAGCTGCTGCATGAGCAGCACAAGCAGCACAAGCAGCAGCACCGACAGCAGCAGCAGCAGCGGCAGTGTGGACCACTAAATTCGAGATGAAGCCTAGTGACATTTGACATGAAGCTTGAAAAACATAGTGACAGGTGACATGAACAATTCTTAAAATCGACATGAGATATGAGCATAATTAAGCGACATCGACATGCACCATGGCTATTTTTTAAGACAAACATCATATGTCATAGCCTCCTCATCCAAACCTCCACTAGTAGTGCTCTATAAGCGCAAGCTTTGCCTTAAGAGAGCTGTAGCTGTGAACCCTCTCCTCCCCCCGTGCACACAGGTGAATTATCAGAGTCAGCCAATGGTGCCAATACCACTCTCATACAAGGGTCAGGCGCTGCTGGACTATAATAGATGAGTCAAGGACTGTTCTACTGAGGGTCAAGCAGGCTAAGTCGGACATTCAATGACAGGCAGGTCTTTAGCAAACTTGCTTGAAAGTCTGGACAGCATTGACAGACTGGGGCATAAGGATCTCGCATGGTCAGACTTTTCAAGCAAGTTTGCTAAAGTCACGTTATTGAATGTCCGACCTAGCCTGACCCTCAGTAGAACGGTCCTTGACCCATCTATTATAGTCCAGCAGTGCCCGACCCTTGTCTGAGAGCGGTTTAGGTGCCATTGGGTGCCTCTGATATTTGCCTCTGTGTAAGATGAGAAAAGGAGCTGTTGAAAGACTATATTTCAAGCTAGAAAACTGTAATTGTATAGGAGAGAGACCTTGCTTATTTCTTATAAAGTTGTAAGATAGTCACATCATGATGCACATCATCATAAACGCAATCATGATACATTTCATTGTAAGTAGACGAACCAGTAGACTCGCCTCTCTGCCCTCTAAAAGAGAGGGCAGAGAAGCGAGTCTCACTCTTAAAAAACCCTTCCCCTCCCCCCCTCCCCCCCTCCCCCCCCATGCATCTTAAAGAGTGCCCCCCAGAGTGCCCCTCCCCCCCCTAAAAAAAAGAGCCACATTTTTAAATTATTTTTTAGCAAGCTTTCAGCTTGCTTTTTTTCTTTTTTAAAATTTATTTATCCATAAAAATCTCAAGTGACTTATTTTGAAATTCGCGCCAACCTAGTAGTCACGTGACCCCCTTAAGTAGGTCACTTCCAGTCACGTGACCTATTTGAATTTCCCGCCAACATGGTGGTCACGTGACCCTCTTAAGTAGGTCACTTCCGGTCACGTGACCTATTTGAATTTCCCGCCCAAAGGTCACGTGACCGGAAGTAGGTCACTTCCGGTCACGTGACCTATTTGAATTTCCCGCCAAAAGGGAGGCCTCTCATTGGCTGCTTTTGAATTTCCCGCCAAAAGGGAGGCCTCTGATTGGCTGCAGGTCGATTGAGTAATAAACAGTACTTAACTATAGTCCCGTTCCGATACATACAATACTACTGCTGCCATTGCATAGTGGACCAGTGCGCATCCTTCTGCGCATATGGCTTATAAATATGTCAGAATAACGCCATTTTAGGTAGTAGTATGCGCAGAATAGTTTCTATACAAGGCATGGGATTGGGTTTTGAAGAAAAATCCAAAAAGGCAGCCAGAAGATGTGATCTGGGAGGAATTTCGTATGATTTGCATGGCATAAAGCCATCTACAGACTAAGACCCCCCCCCCCCTATTAATGTTAAAATATTTTTTCATTGGATCTGCACAAATCACAGGGGTGACCTTTTTGGCTTTAAAAATCCGGAAATCCGGAAGAATCCCATGCCTGATATATACTGAGAAAAATAATTGGATGATTTTGAGCAAAATTGAGCATTTTAAAGCACTGTAAATTTCGATATGATAATTTTAGGTATTTTCTTACATTCTGCAGGAGACCCATGGAAACTGTGCTGCATCATTACCTCAAAACTCCCACCCCACAAAGTCAACAAATTCTGTATTTTCAAAGTATATCTGTTTTTTTTATTATAAACAAAGTGTATACGTTCCTCGATAGACCTGACAGACAAGTTCATCAACAGGTAATGTCCTTAATGTATACAAGTGGATAAAGCATGTGTACATGCTACACAACTGGTCACAAGTATACAAGACCATGTCCCTTAGGTAACACTCACAACCAACTGAATGGTTACAGTATAGATACTTTTACTTTTATATATTTCAGCTATTTGTGATAAATTAAAGCTTTTTTTCATAATTTAGAATAATTTTATGGATTAGTATATAACCAAATGATGAATATTGCAGACTTAATGACTAAAACGTATGTAACATTAATAGTTTGAATACAAAAGCAGCGAATTACATCTCATTTGGCCCCTCAGGACTGCAGATATTCATAAATGCATTTTTCGCACATATTTGGTGTCTTTTTAATTTTCGTTATATCCCTAAAATAACATTCACGTAGTTTATCACTGATACATTACGTCAATATTATTTGATACTATCGGACAACCAAAACATACAACATCCACATAACTTTCCATTCTCAAAAAATCTTGGTAAAATTATAACAATCGTTGATACAGCTTTGACGTTAGACATAAGTTTCACTTTTGGCACTCCAGTAAGTCTAAGCGCTGTCTTTCAGATTGAAGCCAATAATTATATGAATAGCATTCATATCGTTTCCAATCAAAGATTTTTCTGTAAGAATAAGCACTAAAGAGCAGCCACCGATTTTCACTAAAAATGACCCTTGGATAAGTGTGTTCTAATAGTCTTTTTGTAATGAATTGTCCAATATTTTACCGCTATATATTATTGCGAAGGGCAAGTTCAGTGTACGCAAGCAAATAACAATTTTCATACAGGTAAAAACAAATATTATCAGCAGGTATAATAGTGGTTTAAATGATACCTGCCCATATTGACAATGGCAGTAGCTATCATAATTGCTACAATGGAAGACTCTGACATGTTGTGTTCAAAGTAATACATTTGTGTTCAAGGTTAAACATTTATTTGTACATCAGGAAAGCCAATCTAAGTTTAAAAATAGGCAGGAAATCTGACAATTATGATCATTTTTCTACAGAGAATTAACACACTTTCAGACAGAAACCCAAGTGAAAAATGCAGAGGGCATCTCCTTGTGCTTAACCAATGGACTATTTTGTTCAGCACAATACACTATTACTGCCGTAAAACCTTGCATATAGGCCGCGGCTAGTACAGAAGTCAGTTCACAAGTGCGGCTAGGACAAGGATAGGGTACGGCTTATACGCGAGATCTATACTTCAGTATTAAAGTCACCATATGACATAGTCAGACCCCCTGTGAGGCTAATGGGATATTCCCAAAGTCTAGGTGCAGCTAATACGTGAGTTAGGCTTATACGCAAGGTTTTACAGTATGTATGTGCGAGCAGTAAATGAAGGTTTTATACCGGTAACATTTTTTACAACTATAAACGAGAAGAGAATAACAAAAGAAATAACACTTTTCAGTAACTTGACAGTAACACACGCAGCATACAAGGAGTTAACTGAGAGTTCAATAGAACAACAGGGACGAGCAAACAACTGAGACAGAAAATCCTTTTTTTTTCATTTTCATTTTTTTTTGTTTAAAAGAACACAATGGGTATTTTTCTCTGTATACTAAAAAAGGTTCACGATGATCAACATCGGAGCAAAATAAACGAAACACGTTTTTTTTCATAACAAAAGATTTAAACGGTTTACTAAATAAAGTATAGACCTGAAACCAGTTTAGAAACTTAGCAACTTTGTCATAAAATGAACAATATGTATGATATAACTAGTCTATTTCTATCTATATGTGCCTATTTATGTAATGCACAGTATATACATTTATACCCGACATCCAGTCCGAGTATCTCTTCGCCTTAACTAGACCGATGTGAATCTTAGGTGGATATAATGCATCGAGACGTTAAAAGCGTTTCCATCCATCAACAAAATTCACTACCAATTTAACTGGTATAAAAGAATAATCCGATATCATCCAAAGAAAATGGGATCATTATCATCAAAAGGCGTACCATGTAGGCTTGAGATAATTCACTGGATTTAAAATCAAATTGACAAATTGGCATGTGGTATTTCCATCAGCCCCAGGTGGGATTCTTATGTTAAAATCAATTATTTCTTTAGTTGTAAAATTAGTTGACTAGACGGTTTCCTTGGAAACTGATCTAAATTTAGAAATTCAAAAGCGGAAGTTTAAATGGTAAAATAGTAACGATTAAATGTTGAGGGAACAGTAGAGACTACGGATACCGGACGAACACACAAATAAAACTTACAAGTAATATACATTTGGCAGGTTTCTTGGTCTACAAATAAAGTACATGCAAATCCAGAAAGGAGACTGCAGACGCATTACGCTACTGCTATAACCTTTTTAGCAGAGATTACAATTGTTGCGTTGCTTTGCATAAAAGTACATTTGAAGTACATGCACTATAGGTTGTATTTACATTTTTACAGTAACGATGGTGGTGTTGACACAACTGTCAATTTCTATATTTAAGTGTATCAGACATGAGCTAACTCCTTACCTTTTTTTTAAAGTTTGGCTATTCATTCTTGCACTCGGGCTTACTATAATATAATAGATATTTCCAGGGTAACTGGGTTCACACTATTTTTCCGTCTCAGTTTTAACTGAGATTTAAATGACACGTTTGGAGCCGTAAATTGCCAGAAACTTTTGAAACATCTTGCTAGAAACTTTTGAAAAATCTTGCCAGAAACTTTTGAAAAATCTTGCCAGAAACTTTTGAAAAATCTTGAATTCATTTGTACATTCTGGTCTGTCTTGCTGGCCTAGAACTTTGAAAAGTTTGCCCAAAATATATATTTCAACTGACTTTTTTTCTTCAAAATCTAGAAAGTATCTGACAATTTTTAAATTAAAAAACAACAACTGACACTTAACGGAGCAAATTATCAATAACAGACTTTTAACTGACGGGTGTGAACCCTGGATTTTGGATTAACAAGATGGATGGTCGTGACCAGGTTTGGAGGAGTGACAATATTGTAACCTGGAGAAACCAAAAAGGCATCACCCCCTCATGAGGTATACTTCCAAAGCCTGTGGCCGCAATATGTGTTCAAGATATAACAGTTTGAAGATGCCTCGGGGAAAAGACATTATGACTCACAGAGATGGTCCATGTACAGGTTCTGATATATAAGAAGGCCTGCAGTATACATGCTATGCTTCTCTAAGTATATACACGTGCTTGCTACAGGTTGTAAAGCACTTAGGTGTATGTGTGTGACTAAGTGCTGTACTCTCCATGTGTATGTATAGTGTGTAGTGTGTGTGTCTATGTACAGGTTGCAGGATGGGTAGGACAGACCAGTGATACACCTGTGTAGAGTTCACGTCAGCTTGACATGCATCTCCAGCCTTCTTCAGTTATCACAGAAACTGGAAATATACGCGTTATTAAACCAATGTCCTCCGCAGAATTGTCAAAGTTGGAATGAACCGTCAAAACTGGAATGCGTTTTCTGAATGAGAGGCAGGGTCAACAACTGAGGCGTTGGTACTAAATGCAGCTTTGAAGTAACAACAGGATGATATCACAAACAGTCAATGCGTCCAGAGTCAATGTTCTACAGCTCGGTGCTAAGCCTCACATCTGGCGCGCTGACTTGGCGGGAGACAGCTCCATATCGGACAAACTGAAGGTCGGGGAGACGGACCCGGGCAGGGACGACATGGACGAGGAGGAACACGACCGCTTCTGACTCCTCGGTTTTTGCCGAGGTGAGCGGAGCTTGTTTGGCGTCCGGCGTTTCTTCTCAGGCGTCTTTGGGAAGAGAACCCTCTGGCTGCCATCTTGAACCCCGCTGACCCCACACCCCTCGCTGCCCTCACCGCTGTTGTTGGTGTTGTTGGTGTTGTTGTTGTTGTTGTTGCGCCTGTCGTTCTGGTGGGGGGAGGTGACGAGGAGGGAGTTGATGGCGGTGGCAGTCGCAGCGTGCTGGAAGCGGGAGTACATGATGAGGGCCGCCTGGATACTGAGGACGCGGTCGTGGTTTTTCTCATCGTTAAACTGGTCCCAGTACACCGAGTGCTCCCAGATGTGTTTGGTGAAACACACCTTACTCTTGTACAGCTTACCTGCAAACACAAGGTCAAAGGTCAGATATAGGGCATGTACAAGGTCAAAGGACAAGGTCAGAGATAAGACATATACCAGGTCAAGGGACAAGGTCAGAGATGGGACATGTACAAGGTCAAGGATCATACAGCTTGCAAGGTCAATGTACCGTCTACAGCTCACCTGTAAACACAAGGTCAAAGGACTCGCCAGAGATCGGACATGTACAAGGTCAGATATCAGGTTAAATGTAAGTCAAGGTTCTGCCTACAGCTCACCTAGAGACGCAAGGGCAAGGTCAGATAGGGCCAAGTGAACACTTTATTTACAAGACCAATATGAACGTGATTACATTTGAATTCACGACAAGACATAACGACAAAGTACACTTGAAAGTGGAAGGTTTATGTCAGGTCAAAGTACCACTCATTCAAAGATGTTATTTTCAAGGTATGACATTTCTATCCATCGCAACTTTCATTCTTTGAGTTATTTGTCTGAACAAGAAGATCAAGAACACGATGGGGGAGAGTCACTGTAGATCCAAGTACAAGGTGACCTTAGGTCGGGACCCCCACCCTGAGTAGGTAACACCACCCTGACACCAACCACCATACACAACCCCACCTGTATGGGGCTGTCTGTAAGGTCACACCAAGGTCAAGTCAGGGTCAAGTACTCTGATCTCTACACTTGTAAGGTGGTGGGGTTTATTTCCTCCTGTACCACGTGGTTTTATTACTTTGTAATATCATACTCATGGCTCAGACTCTTGTCGGTGGGGCAGCTATAGAAGGGCCTTCAACTTCACATGGCGAAATGACTTTTCCTTAAAATTGACATACGACATGAGGCATACCCGTAAATTCTCGCGTATAAGCCTAACTCGCGTATAAGCCGCACCCCTAACTTTGACAAATTATATAAGCCGCAGAGGGGGTCTGAATATTGCGATTTTGGTATTGTAGTATACTAATAAAAACTCTCATATAAGCCGCACCCTATATAGGCATGTTTGGTATCAAAAGAAAGCTGAGTCTGACTGGCGTACAAGCCGCGGCTTGTACGCGAGAATTTACGGTATGTGACATGAGGGCTTAATATGTTTGTGACAGGGGACAAAGATATTGCTTATAATGCACATGGGATAGGAGCATGATAAAGCGACACAGACATGACCATTTCTTAACCCTTTAAGGACTGATGTCGTTAAAAGATGAAATTTGTCATCACGATGCACCAATGGCAAAGCAGCCCTGGCGAGTTAGCCGGTGCTGCATTGGTGCATCTTGCCGACACTATGGGAGTGTTTGGACAGGGTCTGAATAGTGAATAGGGTCGACATGAAGCTTGAATGCAGCCCTGACGAGTTACTCGCCAGGGCTGCATTCATGCAACATGACGACAAAGGGCATGATGCATTAATGCATTATGCAGTCCAAAGAGGGTTAAATCGAACACGAGTAGACAACCCTTCAAACAAACCGGAGAATAAATCAAAACAGCCGCCATCTTTACAACAATCAATAGGCATGTGATTTACATCACAGGAGACTCAGGGTGTCAGGCTACTTTATGTCTTTACCCAATCCCCAAATGGATGACAATTATGACTTGACCGCACCCGCACTATTTCCCCTATATATAAAACGGCATTAGTTGGCACCAGCGAAACACCCCATTGAAATAGCATTGAGGGCTCGCTGGGAACAGATAAACCAAAAGAGGCTAGATGAAATCATGTATTTTTTTCAAAGCTAACTCGATTTTTCACCCCAATTTACGTCAATTTATATTTTGAGGGTTCAGTATACATGTAGTCTTCCCCTCATTCAAATAATACCTGTTACATATGTCCATAAATAGAAAAATCTCCTGTAAAACAGATACTCTCGCACAGCTAGGTCCATCACAACAAGAACATAAAGTTTTCAAAGATCCGCCATTGTTTTCAATTCCAGTGAGGCATTGAAATAATACAGTTACAGTAAAGATGTTATCAAATGCTACGTAGTAACATTGTCCATACTTTAATTATTACTCCCATCAAGTACCATACCGAAACAATTAGCAATAGTTGAGATATCTCAGCTGAAACCATTCTATCGAGGACGGGGCTTGACAACAGCATCATGACCATCATGCCTAGGTCAAAGGTCACGTAGATAAGGACGCCGTTACCATGGGGATATCTCTAGGCGCTATCTGGGGCACAGGAACGCCGTACTGTCCTCGGGACTGTCCTGCAGCTTCCCCTGGCGCCGTACCCGGTGTGTGTGTGGGGGGTTACAGAGGCAGAGTTTGCCAGTCAGTAGGCCTACGTTTGAAGGGGGGGGCGTCAGAGATTAAGAAACGTCATGGAATAGACTGCTATCCCCCACCCACAATCCCGGTCCCCGGTACATGTATATTTTAGGGTGATGCACCCAATTCAATCAATTTTTAATGAAGTATGTAAGGTGAGTCTGAAAAACGAGCCTGATAATCAACCCTAATCGAGCCTGATGATCAAGCCTGATGATCAAGCCCCCTAACCCCTCCGACATTGGACTCAGATACAGGATACTCCCACTGGTGACCCAGGGCAGTTTGATACATATCATATGGATCATTTGGAACATTTGTAACAAATGGAACATATTGATCATGATGGACCATGATGATGAGCATGATGGCAGTGGAACATGATGGCGGTTAATATTTGATGGTGGCCGTGGACCATTATGACCATGAACCATGATGACCATGAATCATGATGGCGGTAAACCATAACTGTGAACCATAATTACCATGATGATGGTGGTCCATGATGGCAGTGAACCAAGATGACCGAGAACCATGATAATCATGAGCCATGATGGCCATGAACCATGATGGCTCTGAACCATGATAATCATGAGCCATGATGGCCATGAACCATGATGGCCATGAACCATGATGGCCGTGAACCATGATGGCCATGAACCATGATGGCCATGAACCATGATGACCGTGAACCATGATGGCCGTGAACCATGATGGCCATGAACCATGAACCATGGTGGCCATGAACCATGATGGTCATGAACCATGATGGCCATGATGACCATGAAGACAGTGAACCATGATGGCCATGAACCATGATAGCCATGAACCATGATGGCCATGAACCATGATGGCCATGAACCATGATGGCCGTGAACTATGATGACCATGAACCATGATGGCCATGAACCATGCTGGCCATGAACCATGATGGCCATGAACAATGATGACCATGAACCATGAAGACCATGAACCATGATGGCCGTGAACCATGATGGCCATGAACCATGATGGCCATGAACCATGATGGCCATGAACCATGATGGCCATGAACTATGATGACCGTGAACCATGATGGCCATGAACCATGATGGCCATGAACCATGCTGACCATGAACTATGGTAGCCATGAACCATGATGGCCATGAACCATGAACCATGATGACAGTAAACCATGATGGCCGTGAACCATGATGGCCATGAACCATGATGGCCATGAACCATAATGGCAATGAACCATGATGGCCATGAACCATGATGACCATGAACCATGATGGCCATGAACCATGATGGCCTTGAACAATGATAACCATGAAGACCATGAACCATGATCCATGATAACCGTGAACCATGAACGAGGATGACCGTGAACCATGGTGACCTTGCACCATGATGATAATGAACCATGATGACCATGAACCATGATGACAATGAACCATGATTGTGACAGACCATGATGATTATCCCAAGTGGAAACATGGTCAACATCCCCCCCACCTCCCAACAACATTGGCAACGTCCCAAGTGGCAACATGGGCAACATCTCCCTCATGATTATAGGCCATTTCCCAATTTTCAATATCAAACAGAAAGCAAAATCAGGCTGGTTGAAGTTGGAGAACAAACCCACTCTATTTCGGCAGAAACCGTCTCCCTAAGAACCAGGGTGCCCTGGGTCAACGAGCAATGACAGTGCACACACGAGTTGTCTAGTCTAAAACACTTTCTTGTGCACTAAGCCTATAGCAAGACAAGCACACATTGGTATATAGAACTTTTATTGAATTCAAAACATAGCACGGGGCAGGGTTGTCTAGAATGGTGCACACGGCTTCAGCATAGGATTCAATGGGAGGGCATGTTCGGTGGTTTGTTGATTCAAGAAAATGCAAAATTTTTGAGCACCTTTTATTCATGGAAAAAATGCACAATTGTGTGCGCACTCAATTGGATGAGATAGATTAGATCTTAAAGCAACAGTGGAACCAAAAATTATATCATTGAAATGGATACTTTCTGATATATGATAGATTGAACTTGAAATTGGGAAAATCTCTTAACCAACGTTTTAGGTCGTCTACCTAGACTCAGGGGTACACCCTGAGTCAAACACTCATCTCTACTCCAGCAGCCTGTGTACACACGAGGGTACACCCCCCTCCCCCCCCCACCTGCTTCTCCCCTTCACCCTTCTTTACGCCCCTCTACCGAGTAGTAGCCCCCCCCCCTTTCTAGTTACATAATTGAGACACGAACACACGAGTATAATTGGAAATTTTTAGACATGTTTATTTTTAACAATTTAATGTCGTAGATCGGTATCAGCACAACTGTGATGATTATAAACATGTCCAGATGTTAAACATAACAGGTCAACAGACCCAACATAAATGATGAGACAGTGGAGAAGGCAAGTCGCAGCTTCAGCACCTAATCAGGTAAATACAATGTAAATGCAGGAGGCATTATTAAAGAACACCTAACAACAATAGTAACAGGGTATAATATTAATCATTATTAAAGAATGATCAGGTTTACAACTCAAGCGTGAATATAACAATATTGCAGTGGGTTGATTCATATTAAACATGACACACAGGTGACACAAGGCGTAGTTTAGTTCTACTGATCCCCAGATTTTTAGAGAAAGGAAGCGGGTGGGTGGGGCTTTAGATGTTGCTCAGGAGGTGACGACCGTGACAATGGCCGAATACAGAGAGGGCGGGAAGGGAGGAAGGGTCAGGAAGTGAGGTCATAATTAGTGTGAGGAATTCCCAACAGGTGAGACAGGGGGGGGGGTTCCCCCAGGGCACAGGTATACATACAGGGGGAGCCACCAGGGCACAGGTGGGGACATGTAGTGGGAGCACAGGTAAATGCGTTCCCGCCTCAATTAGAGGACCATGGTACATGATCAACCAATTGAGACACGAACACACGAGTATAATTGGAAATTTTTAGACATGTTTATTTTTAACAATTTAATGTCGTAGATCGGTATCAGCACAACTGTGATGATTATAAACATGTCCAGATGTTAAACATAACAGGTCAACAGACCCAACATAAATGATGAGACAGTGGAGAAGGCAAGTCGCAGCTTCAGCACCTAATCAGGTAAATACAATGTAAATGCAGGAGGCATTATTAAAGAACACCTAACAACAATAGTAACAGGGTATAATATTAATCATTATTAAAGAATGATCAGGTTTACAACTCAAGCGTGAATATAACAATATTGCAGTGGGTTGATTCATATTAAACATGACACACAGGTGACACAAGGCGTAGTTTAGTTCTACTGATCCAAACAGGAAACTAGGGTGGCTGGCACGGATGTGTACATGTACCTGGGTGTGTACTGAAACACAGCGTTCGATCTCCAGTGTCCATGGTCTTGGACATCGAACACGTCCACTCCGGCCCTAGCAACCAGCTGGGCCCCACCGCGCCGTAGGCTGTGCAAAGTATAGCTCGCGGCAGCGGGGACTCCACAGCGCTGGAGGGCCTTGCGAAGTTCACCCTGGAGGAGCGCTGCAGTGAGGGCTCGTCCTCCAGGTAGCTGGAATGCTGGTGAGTCTGGGCGCCCAGGCAGCAGGGAGATCATTGTCCTGTAAGCTAGCACCGGGCAGTGTGGCACAGGCCGGGGCATCCTATGGATGGGGATGATCGCGCCCTCAGATGTGGGCTTAAGGGTCTTTGTCGATCTCACAAACAGGAGTAGTCCAGAGGGGACGAACCAAATGTCACGTCGTGGCATATTATGGGGCGAGGGGGAAGAGTGAGAGGCATCAGTCAGATTAGATTGCCGGAGGAAGCTGAAGTAACTCACTAGGATTGCAGCTTTAAACACAACTCCTTCCACCCCGGCATTGTCAAAATACACACAAATTGATTTCAGGTGACCAGGCAGCAGGGGCGGGGCCTGCTTTGGGACGTGGGTAGATGTAGCCTTGATTCCTTTTACCACCTCACGCACCATTCGTGCATCGAAGGCCGAGGCGTCACCGCCATGGAGGTCCACATATATCCGTGCTCCAGATAAGTAGTTCATTACTCCTCCCACCGAGTCCATCCCGTTAGCACAGTATTGAACAAACATGGCTACCTGGGGAGGGGAGGGACACGTCGGGGTAACTCCATAAGCAGCGCAGAACCGCAGGTAGGCATGGGCCTGTCGGCGCCGGTTCTCCAGGGTCCTAGCCGAGAGTCCAGCATTCATGGTGCCGGTCATCTGCGTCATCAGGGGGAGCTCGACACCTGGAGGCACACATTTCATAAATCATCATTAAACAGAGATGGGGTGATCACAAAATTCTTAAAGATGAGGCCGTGGTCATTTGCTAGCTGGAGGGCGCGGGCGGCCTCCCGCTCCCCCAGGCACGCCCTGGAGAGGGCGTCTGAGATGACCATCTTCGAACCTGCGACATGTTTGATTGTAATTTGCACATTATGGGTGGCGCTGTAAAGCCAGACCTCGCGGGCGCACCTAGCAAGCCATGGGTCCCGGGATCTACCTGTGGACAGCGACCTAACTGTAGCCTCATTGTCACATCTGATTCTGAACTGGTACCCTCCAGGGTCGGGCGGGGCCAGCTCTTTTATCGCGATGAGAATATTGATAGCCTCCAGCTGAGATATGTGCTTTTTGTCCTTTAGCCAGTCTGGGTAGGTGGTAGAGTAACAAAATGACTCATTGTAGGCCCCCCCCCCCCTCCATGCAACTGTCGCCTTCAATAGTCCATTGGGGACGGTCACCTTCGGGTATGAGGAGGACACCGTTGGCTTCCGCGGCATAGTGCCTAAACCAGGCTATGTCCTTCCGGAAGTCAACTGTGAGTCTAATGGTACCCTTTGGGGGAGAGAGGCGGAGAACATTCAGCACACGGGCCAGAAACCTGCGTGCCGGGGGTATGCAGGTGGTGATATGGAACAGACTCCCCGACAGTGATTGCAGCTCTTTGCGGGTGGCCTTGACCTTGCCGTCATGCCAATCCACCAACTCACCAATGACCTCGGCCATTTTATCATCGGGGATGCGCACTGTCATGGCCATTGTATCGACATGGTAGCCCAACCACGTCATACTGGTGGTGGGGCGAACTGTCTTCTTCGGGGCGAGGTCAATGCCCAGGTCAGCTGTAAGGGCCTCAAAGGTGAGGAGGGCAGTATCAGCTGAAAGTAAGTCATTATGAGCGGAGGCAAAGTCGTCGATATAGGGGACCACAAAATATCCGCGGTTTGACATCATGTGGACAAGTGATTGGGCGACTCTTTGCATATGCGTGGAGGAGGCCCTACTTCCAAAAGAGGGGGTCTTGTCAAGGTAATATTTGTCTTTGTAGCGGACAGCTGAGATGGCTAAGTCTAAGGGGTCCACCAGCAACTGGCGATATGCAGATCTAATATCCGCTGACCAGAGGTAGCAGCCCCTACCGAGGGTCTGAACCCTCTTTGTGAGAGAAGCAATAGATGGGAGCTTGTAGGAGATAGGGCGACCCTGAAAGAAGTTCTTCCGGATGCCGTCATTGGCACTGGCGCCGGGGGGGTGGCTCAGGTCCACCACAATACGGCGTGCAGTGGGGTCTTTCTTGTCGGCGGTCATGAGGGGGCTAGTCTTGGCACATGGAAAAAAGGGGTCAAAATCAAAGGGACCAAGTAATGTGCCTAGGGCCAGTTCCTTCTCAATAAAAGCATCAATGTGTGACTCATAGATGAGGACATCGTCGTGGTTTGAGGGAGACGGGGTGGGAAACACCGGCCTAGTGTAGGAACTGGGCCAGCCGTACATGAGAAAGGTAGGTACCTCAGAGTCATGATAGTCCCGAAGCTCGTGCCTCCATAGGGGGATGTTCATCTTAGAGGGCAACACAATGCGGGCCGACATGTAGTTGGGGAGGGCTGTCTTCCTGACAGCGGTGTATATTTTCATATACTCAGGGGCAACACACGCGCCATGGTCAGAAGGCCAGGGCCATATGGTGTCCAGTATGGGCATAAACTCCCAGGGACCAACAGGGAGGGCCTCTGGGGCCTCCTTGCAGACTAAAGGCGGGGGAGGTAGAGCGCCGCTGTCATCAGCTGTAGGGGTAGCAAAAGTGTCAGCAATGAGTGGGTCAGGTTGTGAGTCATAAACACCCACGGCAGGGTCACTGGCCGCCGTGGGGTCAGTTAGTGGGACACCAATACACACAGCGGGGGCAGGGTCACCAGTGTGGGGTGGGAGTACATGGCAATCGGCGCCTGAGGCGTGGGCGGCATCAGCGGGGCAGTCAGGCGTGACGGCCGCAGCGTGTCCATAAACTGGGTTGGGGTCAGAGGTTATATTATTGACAACAACACAACAATCATCGGCAGCTGGGGCGTGTTTACCAACAGACGCATGTACAACCTGAGCCAGGGGGAGGCTGCCTACTGGCCCTGGCTGCTGTCGTTTTTTGGCGGTGGTCTGGAACCACGGTTGGCGGCTCCCTCCTTCTGAAAGCACCTAGATTCAGCATGGCTTCTAGCACGGCATGTAGTGGCGAGGCAATATGAGCAGATATGTATCCTCCTAAACCCGGAGTCGACATGATCAGTTTTAAATTTACACACACCAGTGTTGAACTGGGCACATGGCGGGGCAGGCTTGGCCGAGAGCAGTTGGGGTGTCAGATCAACAACATGGTCAACATCCCCCCCACCTCCCAACAACATTGGCAACGTCCCAAGTGGCAACATGGGCAACATCTCCCTCATGATTATAGGCCATTTCCCAATTTTCAATATCAAACAGAAAGCAAAATCAGGCTGGTTGAAGTTGGAGAACAAACCCACTCTATTTCGGCAGAAACCGTCTCCCTAAGAACCAGGGTGCCCTGGGTCAACGAGCAATGACAGTGCACACACGAGTTGTCTAGTCTAAAACACTTTCTTGTGCACTAAGCCTATAGCAAGACAAGCACACATTGGTATATAGAACTTTTATTGAATTCAAAACATAGCACGGGGCAGGGTTGTCTAGAATGGTGCACACGGCTTCAGCATAGGATTCAATGGGAGGGCATGTTCGGTGGTTTGTTGATTCAAGAAAATGCAAAATTTTTGAGCACCTTTTATTCATGGAAAAAATGCACAATTGTGTGCGCACTCAATTGGATGAGATAGATTAGATCTTAAAGCAACAGTGGAACCAAAAATTATATCATTGAAATGGATACTTTCTGATATATGATAGATTGAACTTGAAATTGGGAAAATCTCTTAACCAACGTTTTAGGTCGTCTACCTAGACTCAGGGGTACACCCTGAGTCAAACACTCATCTCTACTCCAGCAGCCTGTGTACACACGAGGGTACACCCCCCTCCCCCCCCCACCTGCTTCTCCCCTTCACCCTTCTTTACGCCCCTCTACCGAGTAGTAGCCCCCCCCCCTTTCTAGTTACATAATTGAGACACGAACACACGAGTATAATTGGAAATTTTTAGACATGTTTATTTTTAACAATTTAATGTCGTAGATCGGTATCAGCACAACTGTGATGATTATAAACATGTCCAGATGTTAAACATAACAGGTCAACAGACCCAACATAAATGATGAGACAGTGGAGAAGGCAAGTCGCAGCTTCAGCACCTAATCAGGTAAATACAATGTAAATGCAGGAGGCATTATTAAAGAACACCTAACAACAATAGTAACAGGGTATAATATTAATCATTATTAAAGAATGATCAGGTTTACAACTCAAGCGTGAATATAACAATATTGCAGTGGGTTGATTCATATTAAACATGACACACAGGTGACACAAGGCGTAGTTTAGTTCTACTGATCCCCAGATTTTTAGAGAAAGGAAGCGGGTGGGTGGGGCTTTAGATGTTGCTCAGGAGGTGACGACCGTGACAATGGCCGAATACAGAGAGGGCGGGAAGGGAGGAAGGGTCAGGAAGTGAGGTCATAATTAGTGTGAGGAATTCCCAACAGGTGAGACAGGGGGGGGGGTTCCCCCAGGGCACAGGTATACATACAGGGGGAGCCACCAGGGCACAGGTGGGGACATGTAGTGGGAGCACAGGTAAATGCGTTCCCGCCTCAATTAGAGGACCATGGTACATGATCAACCAATTGAGACACGAACACACGAGTATAATTGGAAATTTTTAGACATGTTTATTTTTAACAATTTAATGTCGTAGATCGGTATCAGCACAACTGTGATGATTATAAACATGTCCAGATGTTAAACATAACAGGTCAACAGACCCAACATAAATGATGAGACAGTGGAGAAGGCAAGTCGCAGCTTCAGCACCTAATCAGGTAAATACAATGTAAATGCAGGAGGCATTATTAAAGAACACCTAACAACAATAGTAACAGGGTATAATATTAATCATTATTAAAGAATGATCAGGTTTACAACTCAAGCGTGAATATAACAATATTGCAGTGGGTTGATTCATATTAAACATGACACACAGGTGACACAAGGCGTAGTTTAGTTCTACTGATCCAAACAGGAAACTAGGGTGGCTGGCACGGATGTGTACATGTACCTGGGTGTGTACTGAAACACAGCGTTCGATCTCCAGTGTCCATGGTCTTGGACATCGAACACGTCCACTCCGGCCCTAGCAACCAGCTGGGCCCCACCGCGCCGTAGGCTGTGCAAAGTATAGCTCGCGGCAGCGGGGACTCCACAGCGCTGGAGGGCCTTGCGAAGTTCACCCTGGAGGAGCGCTGCAGTGAGGGCTCGTCCTCCAGGTAGCTGGAATGCTGGTGAGTCTGGGCGCCCAGGCAGCAGGGAGATCATTGTCCTGTAAGCTAGCACCGGGCAGTGTGGCACAGGCCGGGGCATCCTATGGATGGGGATGATCGCGCCCTCAGATGTGGGCTTAAGGGTCTTTGTCGATCTCACAAACAGGAGTAGTCCAGAGGGGACGAACCAAATGTCACGTCGTGGCATATTATGGGGCGAGGGGGAAGAGTGAGAGGCATCAGTCAGATTAGATTGCCGGAGGAAGCTGAAGTAACTCACTAGGATTGCAGCTTTAAACACAACTCCTTCCACCCCGGCATTGTCAAAATACACACAAATTGATTTCAGGTGACCAGGCAGCAGGGGCGGGGCCTGCTTTGGGACGTGGGTAGATGTAGCCTTGATTCCTTTTACCACCTCACGCACCATTCGTGCATCGAAGGCCGAGGCGTCACCGCCATGGAGGTCCACATATATCCGTGCTCCAGATAAGTAGTTCATTACTCCTCCCACCGAGTCCATCCCGTTAGCACAGTATTGAACAAACATGGCTACCTGGGGAGGGGAGGGACACGTCGGGGTAACTCCATAAGCAGCGCAGAACCGCAGGTAGGCATGGGCCTGTCGGCGCCGGTTCTCCAGGGTCCTAGCCGAGAGTCCAGCATTCATGGTGCCGGTCATCTGCGTCATCAGGGGGAGCTCGACACCTGGAGGCACACATTTCATAAATCATCATTAAACAGAGATGGGGTGATCACAAAATTCTTAAAGATGAGGCCGTGGTCATTTGCTAGCTGGAGGGCGCGGGCGGCCTCCCGCTCCCCCAGGCACGCCCTGGAGAGGGCGTCTGAGATGACCATCTTCGAACCTGCGACATGTTTGATTGTAATTTGCACATTATGGGTGGCGCTGTAAAGCCAGACCTCGCGGGCGCACCTAGCAAGCCATGGGTCCCGGGATCTACCTGTGGACAGCGACCTAACTGTAGCCTCATTGTCACATCTGATTCTGAACTGGTACCCTCCAGGGTCGGGCGGGGCCAGCTCTTTTATCGCGATGAGAATATTGATAGCCTCCAGCTGAGATATGTGCTTTTTGTCCTTTAGCCAGTCTGGGTAGGTGGTAGAGTAACAAAATGACTCATTGTAGGCCCCCCCCCCCCTCCATGCAACTGTCGCCTTCAATAGTCCATTGGGGACGGTCACCTTCGGGTATGAGGAGGACACCGTTGGCTTCCGCGGCATAGTGCCTAAACCAGGCTATGTCCTTCCGGAAGTCAACTGTGAGTCTAATGGTACCCTTTGGGGGAGAGAGGCGGAGAACATTCAGCACACGGGCCAGAAACCTGCGTGCCGGGGGTATGCAGGTGGTGATATGGAACAGACTCCCCGACAGTGATTGCAGCTCTTTGCGGGTGGCCTTGACCTTGCCGTCATGCCAATCCACCAACTCACCAATGACCTCGGCCATTTTATCATCGGGGATGCGCACTGTCATGGCCATTGTATCGACATGGTAGCCCAACCACGTCATACTGGTGGTGGGGCGAACTGTCTTCTTCGGGGCGAGGTCAATGCCCAGGTCAGCTGTAAGGGCCTCAAAGGTGAGGAGGGCAGTATCAGCTGAAAGTAAGTCATTATGAGCGGAGGCAAAGTCGTCGATATAGGGGACCACAAAATATCCGCGGTTTGACATCATGTGGACAAGTGATTGGGCGACTCTTTGCATATGCGTGGAGGAGGCCCTACTTCCAAAAGAGGGGGTCTTGTCAAGGTAATATTTGTCTTTGTAGCGGACAGCTGAGATGGCTAAGTCTAAGGGGTCCACCAGCAACTGGCGATATGCAGATCTAATATCCGCTGACCAGAGGTAGCAGCCCCTACCGAGGGTCTGAACCCTCTTTGTGAGAGAAGCAATAGATGGGAGCTTGTAGGAGATAGGGCGACCCTGAAAGAAGTTCTTCCGGATGCCGTCATTGGCACTGGCGCCGGGGGGGTGGCTCAGGTCCACCACAATACGGCGTGCAGTGGGGTCTTTCTTGTCGGCGGTCATGAGGGGGCTAGTCTTGGCACATGGAAAAAAGGGGTCAAAATCAAAGGGACCAAGTAATGTGCCTAGGGCCAGTTCCTTCTCAATAAAAGCATCAATGTGTGACTCATAGATGAGGACATCGTCGTGGTTTGAGGGAGACGGGGTGGGAAACACCGGCCTAGTGTAGGAACTGGGCCAGCCGTACATGAGAAAGGTAGGTACCTCAGAGTCATGATAGTCCCGAAGCTCGTGCCTCCATAGGGGGATGTTCATCTTAGAGGGCAACACAATGCGGGCCGACATGTAGTTGGGGAGGGCTGTCTTCCTGACAGCGGTGTATATTTTCATATACTCAGGGGCAACACACGCGCCATGGTCAGAAGGCCAGGGCCATATGGTGTCCAGTATGGGCATAAACTCCCAGGGACCAACAGGGAGGGCCTCTGGGGCCTCCTTGCAGACTAAAGGCGGGGGAGGTAGAGCGCCGCTGTCATCAGCTGTAGGGGTAGCAAAAGTGTCAGCAATGAGTGGGTCAGGTTGTGAGTCATAAACACCCACGGCAGGGTCACTGGCCGCCGTGGGGTCAGTTAGTGGGACACCAATACACACAGCGGGGGCAGGGTCACCAGTGTGGGGTGGGAGTACATGGCAATCGGCGCCTGAGGCGTGGGCGGCATCAGCGGGGCAGTCAGGCGTGACGGCCGCAGCGTGTCCATAAACTGGGTTGGGGTCAGAGGTTATATTATTGACAACAACACAACAATCATCGGCAGCTGGGGCGTGTTTACCAACAGACGCATGTACAACCTGAGCCAGGGGGAGGCTGCCTACTGGCCCTGGCTGCTGTCGTTTTTTGGCGGTGGTCTGGAACCACGGTTGGCGGCTCCCTCCTTCTGAAAGCACCTAGATTCAGCATGGCTTCTAGCACGGCATGTAGTGGCGAGGCAATATGAGCAGATATGTATCCTCCTAAACCCGGAGTCGACATGATCAGTTTTAAATTTACACACACCAGTGTTGAACTGGGCACATGGCGGGGCAGGCTTGGCCGAGAGCAGTTGGGGTGTCAGATCAACAACATGGTCAACATCCCCCCCACCTCCCAACAACATTGGCAACGTCCCAAGTGGCAACATGGGCAACATCTCCCTCATGATTATAGGCCATTTCCCAATTTTCAATATCAAACAGAAAGCAAAATCAGGCTGGTTGAAGTTGGAGAACAAACCCACTCTATTTCGGCAGAAACCGTCTCCCTAAGAACCAGGGTGCCCTGGGTCAACGAGCAATGACAGTGCACACACGAGTTGTCTAGTCTAAAACACTTTCTTGTGCACTAAGCCTATAGCAAGACAAGCACACATTGGTATATAGAACTTTTATTGAATTCAAAACATAGCACGGGGCAGGGTTGTCTAGAATGGTGCACACGGCTTCAGCATAGGATTCAATGGGAGGGCATGTTCGGTGGTTTGTTGATTCAAGAAAATGCAAAATTTTTGAGCACCTTTTATTCATGGAAAAAATGCACAATTGTGTGCGCACTCAATTGGATGAGATAGATTAGATCTTAAAGCAACAGTGGAACCAAAAATTATATCATTGAAATGGATACTTTCTGATATATGATAGATTGAACTTGAAATTGGGAAAATCTCTTAACCAACGTTTTAGGTCGTCTACCTAGACTCAGGGGTACACCCTGAGTCAAACACTCATCTCTACTCCAGCAGCCTGTGTACACACGAGGGTACACCCCCCTCCCCCCCCCCACCTGCTTCTCCCCTTCACCCTTCTTTACGCCCCTCTACCGAGTAGTAGCCCCCCCCCCCTTTCTAGTTACATAATGCGCGCCCTCCTACCCCAACATGATGTCCAGTGGACCTCTGTCCCGACCCGACACCTTGGGGGTGGGGGTTCGGGCGGGGGTGGGAGCGGGGACAGGATTGGGTGGATTAGCACATCATTTATCCTGTCGTCGTGGTTTCATGTTCGATGACGTCACGTGTTGATTCTCGTCGGCAAAGATGACGTCACCACAAGATGATGCTCTGAACCAACATGGGGAGAGGGGGTCGGGAACAGGGTGTGTGCGTGTGTGTGTGCGTGTGTGTGTGTGTGTGTGTGTGTGTGTGTGTGTGTGTGGGGTGCCTACCATGTACAAGGTCGGGGTAACCTGTGCTTCAGGTCACCAGAGATCTTTGTGGTCATCTGTACCATGCCCGGGTGACCATGTTATTCCCAACACGCCTGTTGGGTTCTGCTTGGCCTGCCCAGCCTCACAGTCGGGCTGCATGTTTGGGCGGGAAGCTGGTGTAGGGTCAGGTGTAAGGTTTGTGTAACACTTAATGGACGGGGAGACACCTGTACAAAGTGTACACCGTGAAGCCCCTCCATAGGGGGTGCTCATTATCTAACAACCAGGGAGCTGGTTTCCATGCCAGCACACACCATCTTTTCTCACCCCCCATCCCCCCCCCCCTCCCCCTGCCCCCATATGGCCTTTCACACTGAGGGGCCACTTTTACCCCAGGTACAGAGGGGTGTCCACTCTTTACCGTGGACTCAGGGTTTGGTAATACACTGTGATCTCTGCAGGGGGTACAGTGTCTTCTCTGATCTTATCAGAAATATATTGTGACTTCTCACATTTATGTACTAACCAAGCCAGGTGTCCTTCTCTTATTTTAACATCCTATCTCCTAAGGCTATTAAAGCTCCCCAAGATAGTATTATACTTTACGGTAGTTTAAGTTTACGGTAGTTTATATTGGGAGTTTCGGTACTGTTTGGTAACCCCACCCCCTTTTGAAATTCCTGGGTCCGCGCCTGTCTTGTTAACCCAACAAACAACATGTTATCCGGTACATATACTAAAAATAAAAGTTTGACCACTGACCCCGACCCACCCCTGCCACCCCCGGGGCCCACCCCACGTGTACTGCGGTGTGTGTCAGGTTGACGCGCGCCCACCACGCCCCCTGACGGGCGCCGCTACAGTCAGGGTCATGTCAAGTCAGCCCTGACGGTACTTACAGTTGTGTCATTTACTGTAAAACGGTGTATGATGGCCATGATGGCGTGTGTGTCACAAGGTGTGTTTACTGCTTTGTAAGTCCGCCAGTTTCTGCACGAGTTTAACAACACATACACCTGTTGGTACCCCTCCCCTGCAACCCCCCCCCCCCCCAAAAGCATCAATCCGATAACACCTACTACTAGTACTACCCTCCCCTACTTCGAAAATATTCTGCATGGGGTCAGGTGCCCCTTTCTCGAAGCAAGCAGTTTTAAAGTAGGACCACAGAGATAAAGGATTCCTTGGGGTTTGGTAGGTATTTGACATGACTGGCTAAGGGGTTTCTGACCCTTTTTTGGCTTGACCACACACAGAGACAATTTCTCTCTCACCACACACAGAGAGGCATTGTGCCGACATCCGCCCTCTGCCCCCCCCCCCCCCCCCCGATGTAAACAGAGTCCGTGTGAGCAGTGACATCCATAGACTGCTCTATACTCATTGGTGTGAGGGACGCTGACCACAGCACCTGTCCCATACACCCGCCCTAAGGCACCCAACACCCCACCCACTGGGTCAGGCACCTGTCTTAGACCCCCCCCCCCTCCGGTGCACCTGTTGGTATGACCCTATGTCTTTGTTGTACACGTGTGCTGCAACTTCAGCACCAGAAACCCATGTTAACCGGGGTGGGGGTGAGTAAAAAAGATGTCATCCCTCTTGGGTGCGCGACCCTGTGCGATTTGATGACTGGGAATTTCACTGACTCAGCGCAAAATTTCACCGCCCCCCACCCCCCCCGCCACCGGTTGTTAAAAAGTAGGCCCTAAAAGGTCATGTATGTACGTGCACAACAAGGTGACGTAGGTCTGTGACGTCAGCTGGACGTGTCATTCATACCATTCCATTCCTTTATTCAACCATCTGTTTGTTAAGTTACAGATGAGAGATCCCTGAAACCGAGATTTTTTTTTTTTTTGTAAGTGTGTAAGTAGTAACTCCCCATGCATAGTGATGGAGGTGTGGGATCCAACTCTTATATTAGAAGCTGATACATCTCTTCACACCTACAGAGACAGAGTCTGAGAGAAAGGTGTTCATGGTGGGGTGAGGGGGCGGGGGCTATAAACACATCAAGGACCTTTTCACCTACACCAGACAAGATGACTCCACTGTTAGAAGATCCCAGTGGTGAGGGCAGGCTACTGGGGGCACGGGTCCTTTCTCTGTGCTGAGGGCCACCCGGGTTGTGGGGGGGGGGGGGGGGGTTCTTGACATGACGCCTGGATCTTGACCCCTCTCAGGCCCAGCGCGGGAAAGTATAATTTACAGTTTCAAGTTCTTAGTATGCTGAGGGCATGTATTGAGGTCTGTTCTCTGAGCTGATCCACTGTGTCAAATTACGGTTTTTCAAGTTCTTAGACCGTGTATAATCATTAATTCATTCATGTTCTTTCTTTGATTTTAGTTATTTTTATATCAATAGGATTTGTAAAGAAAAGCATGAACACCCCCCCCCCCCCCGCCCCATCATTAAAACACGCCGACCTCCCACGCTGCCCCTCCTGTGGGTGAGAGGGCGGTAACCGTGACGGACGCCGTGACGTGTGTATGACGGACGCTGTACAGACGTGACGTGACGGCGTCCGCCCGCTGCTTTGATGTCGTCTGCTCTTGGGCCGTTATTACCTTATAAGGGCAGATAAGGACGGACGCCACACGTCAGTAAGGGACGGCTACAGGTGGTGTAGGGTCACGGGGGGGGGGGGGGTAAAGGGCTTTTCATAAAGTCTCATTTAACCCTTTTAATAAGGGCCACACCAACCGGCACCCCATGCAGGGGCGGCACAGTACATGTACCTGAATGTCCTATGTGGTCAGATACCATTATACATCATGCTAAGCCTTAACCCTGGTCTTTGATACCCCGTATTATGGTCGGTATGATGCTGCCTGATGAATCTATCACCAGCGCTGCATTCATGCATCATGATGACATGGGCCACATTAAAGTGCTATACTAGGTTTTTAGGGTTTGAGGCGTTGGCTTGAGAAGCTTAGGCCAGTTTGAATGAAGGGCTGTGATTGAAATCTGGCTGGAAGTAGAGGTGACCCCCCGCCCCCTCCCCACAAACACACACACACACACACTGGTCAACCCAATAAGAAAAGATTGAACGTGTGATTAACATCACAAATGACTCAGGGTGAGGGTGATAAAGTGATAAAATTGGTTGACTGAAAGACAGAATCTATAAATATTATTTCAGGAACACTGAATTATTTATCAATTCTGACCACAGAAACATATTCCCGAGTCAAAACTACCCTCAAATCATGTGTCACACTAGTATGTTATCACATTTCAGTCAAGCAGGTGGGTGTGGGCGACCAGGTAGGTGTGGGCAAGCAGGTGGGTGTCGGATGCAGGTGGGTGTGGGGCCATCTGCCGGCTGCCTGCGTCCTGGACTTTACTTCTTTGCCAAAAAGCAAGTCGATCAGAGTGCAAACGGCGATGATATCTGTTTCAGTTTTGTCGTTTACACATTGATTCCGCCGTCAGTCGCGGTATTGTACACACACACCCTTGGTGGGAGGAGGAGGGGGACCCTGTGTCAAAAATCACCAGTCTGTACCATACCCCTCAACCAGCCATATCAGCCCCAGCCTCCCCTGCTCACACCCCTGTACCTAGATTATATCTGTCCACACATTAATGTAATTCAAGATATTCAAAGATAATGCAGGGCCAACACACAGAAAAGGTCTTACAAAAAGTGTCTCACCTAGTATTACAAGATACCTGCCATTGACTTAGCACTGGAGTTGTGTGGACCGTAATGGAGACGAAAATCGATTCTAGTACTTAAGAGTTTAATTTCTCTACACACTTTTTTTGTTTTTTTTTGTCACGTTTTTTATTTTCAATATTTCAAATGGTTAGAGGTGAATATTGATATAAATGACCGATGTTCCATAAACCTGAGTGTCTAATCTGTCCATCTGTCAAATTTTTACATTTTTTGAACCATGAACTCATGTCAAAATTCACCCTCAAAAATGAAGTTTCACAATCTTGATGCAACCCCTCATGAGGCGTTGCATAAGACTCTGGGTGGTGTACCACCCTGAGTCAATTACGGCGGCAATATACCATATATAATAGCCAAAGTATGATGGGGAGGTACATAGAAAAATCTACTGTAAATTTACAGTACCTACTGTTGCTTTACAGTCCTAAAGGGTGACTAAAGAAGATACATAGGCGCAGCCGTCCATATAAAGACAAATATCTAAAATAGCGACCATTATGCTGGACCACTTTGGTCAGGCCGTCTTTAATTAACCCCCCACACAGTGACACACAGACCCTGACACATGGCGGCGTTTAGCTGGCGTCCCCTCAGCGTCCACTTAGCGTCCAGTCAGCGTCCAGTCAGCGTCCACTTAGCGTCCTCTCAGCGTCCACTCTCACCCCGCTCCTGGATCCCACCCTGGGTGGTCTTGACGCTACGTCATCATGCTGACTGGACGTGACGTCACAAGGGGAGGTCATGACCCACATCTGTGACCTGTGGGTTGTGACTTGGCCATTCTGCAGCAGAGGGAGTATTCAAAGGGCCACTCTCAGCGTCTCTCTGTGATCTCTGGCAGAGCTTGAGGCATCTCTCTCCCAGTTGACGCTTGGTATAATCCCCAAGCTATCAATTATTGGTAATCAGATTGGTATATAATCTAACATACATTATACGCTGGCGGATAACGATGGCTGTAACAGTATAGAGAGGTATTTGACCCTTTACTGGGTGGCACCATTGCATTTGCTCACTACTTGGCATAGACAAGAGGATGCGAGTGATGGGCGAGTTTGACTGAATGACTCTGTGGCAAGTGTACTTTTCGGGGAGGTGTGTGTGTGTGTGCTATGCATCCCATATAGATATCATGACGAGACCAATCAGTAGATAACGGTGTATGTGTTATCACTTAGGGTGCTGCAGCTCACACGGGTGTGTGATGCGGCGTGATATAAGGCCACCACTCACGTCTACGGCTCTACACGTACAGCCTACTGCCTTATCTCTGGGTGATAAAGGCGGCGCCGACAACATCCTGTACATCGTTATATTAGTTAACCCTTTAACAACGGCATGATGCTTAATGTTCCTTTGTCGCCATTAAGTTTCTAGTTTTTTAAAATTTACCTTGCAAGGGAGACGTTCTTCAAAATGTCATTTCCAGGAACATATATTAGTTATGCCATAAGGTAAAGGCCATACCGTAAAATGACCTTGCACACTTTGAAGGGTTAAAAATCAAAGGATCATTCATTTACAACTTTTTTTTCACTCATATCATTTTTCTACCCTGACGTGATGGCCATGGTAGTTAATAGTGATGGGAATTTGCCATACTTATGGTGGGGGGGAGGGAGAGGGGGGAACAATCCTAGACATGGGAGGGCCATAGTATCTTTTACCAATTTTTTTTTCTTAAAAAAAAGTGCCCCAATAAACTCTGGTCGTTATTTAACGGGTGATTTTCACCCGCCCCCCTCGACACTGGTCGAAATGTCCCCTCCTCCTTCGATGAGCCGGAGTACCCACCCACCCTTGAACTATAACACAGCCTTTTTTTGGGGGAGAAAAGGGGTGAAACTTTTTGCCCCCACCCCCCCAACCGTGTACAAAAAGTGACCACTCAAAGTTAAAGAAAAGAGGTGTGACACACCCAGAAGCCACCCCCCCCCCCCCCCCCCCCCAGAGGACACGTGCACCCCTTTGGCCAGGCCGGGGGCGGTGCAGGTGATCACTGTGACTGTGAGTGTGAGTGTAGTCGTGACCTACTTCCAACCCGACCCAGCTGCCGCCTCATCAATATTCATGAGATCTAAGCCGCGGCCCGAAGCCACCCCGACCTCCTTCCCTAGATTCATGATTACAGACTTATCGACAACAAAATAACAAATCGGACATAAAAGAGGGATAGATATAAGTCTCAGGCTTCTTTCGGTGCATGATGTGTGTGTAGTTATGGTGTGGATCATGACTAAGTATAGACGTGAAGTTTGGAGGTGTCCTGCTCCGATGTCAACAATCTCAGTTTAAAGCCCCCACGTGTTGACAAACAAGACTACCGCTAATCCCGAATATTACTGCACACAAACTCATACCACGATCATGACTGATAGCAATAGAACCCCGAACATCTCTAGAACACAATGGTACCAGTTAGATAACTTTAAATCGTATTTAAAGTACTTTACTTACCGCAAATGCTGCAGTTGATGCCGCCTTCGTAATCACTGTAGGCGCTGAGAACTTTGACAACCCCTTCCAGTTCCAGAGTTTTCTCGCTCGTGTTTGCGCCGTGAAAGATCCTCTGAGTCTCGCATCTCGTTCTCCGTGGACGACTCACATGTTCATTGTCCACCTCCATGGCGTTTCTGTTGCCGATCATGGCACTGTTTTGGAGTTTGAAAACTTTTTTGGGCTCTGCTGATGGGCAAGTCTTCTGGTACGAACCACGAGGTTTTGTTGGTCTTTCTCGGTCACAACAGAGAGGTGGCATTTTCAGCCAATCAGCGCCCGGGAAAACTAGGTCAGGGAACCAGGACGGTCACGTGACGTAAAGTGGCGGGAAATGGCCGCGTGTTCGCCTACTCGCCACATACAGAACGGGGAGTGTACCGCATCCGAAAAGACCGCTAATCCTGTTAAATTTTGGTTTTCGATTAGAATTTCTCATTTTTTTGGTATGTCTATAATCCATGTTTCGAGGTGAATTTTGGCCATCCATTTCCTCTATCTGTCTTTATTCTAATTCAGAATAGAGATACATCATCGCAAACAACCACACCCGCACACCTATTAAAGTTACTGTGGGCGGTAAGCGAACAAGGAGAAAATTTCGCGGGAAAGTGAGGGACGCTGAAGGCGGGTGCGCGGGCTGCGCTAACCGGGTAACCTAGTGTACCAGGCACTGCCGGGGGGACGTCACATTCGGTCACTGTCACTGCTGGGGGATCTGATGGACGTTGGGATTGGGGGGAAAGGGGGGGGGGGTCGTAGCACTAGGCACCACGGATAGTTTGACGAAACCCTTCCCTGAACAAAATTGTTATACAAGTTAGGAAGCTGATAAAGAATGCTGAAGAATGATGGTAATTGTGTAAAGATCCGTTTAGTAGTTGATTTTATATGAATTTCCCAAAAATAAAAGTTTCAGCCATTTAGCATCTTTCATTTTCAATAGCCAATGGGCCAATTTCAGAGTGGTATTACACTTATTTTGATGACAATTCGCAGTTGAAAAAAGATATTTCCCATTCAACTATATATGGACATTGCATAAAGATCTTCAGGATATGTTCAGACATATTTGTATTGAAATATTGTACCCTCTAACACGGCAGACATACCAATCCCTTACCACTGGAAATGGCCATTCTGCCATTTTGACCCCATACCTAGTTCAAGGAATACATACTTGAGGACTTTGGTATTAGGCCTACATGTAATGTATCTACATGTTACATAGAACATGAATAATTTTTCTCAGATCATTTCCTATGTGTATCTTTTGAGCCCAGGGGGGCCACTTCCTACACATTCTATAGTAACTGTGTGCGTACACAAAATAGCGGGAAAGGGGTACTTTTTGGGCCCGCCCGGGCCCGCCAATAGGGGTGCATTTTATTCCATTTTTGGGCAAAAGGGGTATGTTTTTTGGCCAATAATATCCAACCAAAATGTCCAAAAAATCCTGTGAAAAGGGGTCTATTTTGTCCCAAATGAAGGGTGGGATCCCGCCAAAAGGGGTCCATTTTTTAGCCAATTTAGGGGGATATCCCACTATAAGGGGACTACTTTTTGACAATCAAGGGTATCCTAATAAAAAGGGGTCCATTTTTCGTCTTTTTAGGGTGGTGTCCCACTAAAAATGTCCTGGGTTCCCCCCATTTTAGGAGGCCATCCCGCCAAAAGGGGTGTGTTTTGGTGAAAATTTGCCCCGCCAAAAGGGGGGTATATTTAGAGTGGTGTACGCACATAGTTTCCATAAATTCGAGAGTGGCCCCCCGGGCTTTTGAGTCATGTTCGTTTAAAAATGGCAAGATCACTAATATGTACATTTGTCACAAATGCTATACTGCAAATGGTGCCATAGATTGTTAACTAACAGTCCAATCCTCTTGAAAAATCAAATCTGATTTAATTTTGCCACTGCACCATCCATAGGATTGCTTAGGTCTCTTCACATGGTTGTAATAACTACTGTAATTTGAACTTCAGCGTGAGGGGCGGTGCGAATTTTTTTTTCTCAATAATAATATGTTTTTTAACCTATTATTTTCTATCAAATACTACAAAAGTAAAAATTTAAGATAATTTTTGCTCGTCCCAGGGACCACAATGAAGCCTGATGTGTATCCTAATCAATGGTGGTGGTATATTTCATGTGCAATGTATGGTGCAATGGGAAATCCAGTTTATATGACAGAGAGTCAAATCAGCTGCAGAAAACAGGTGACAAAACCTGTAATTTGACCCAAAGTAACCCCCACTGAAGACCCATTTGCACATGCATAGCAAGTACAACCTACTTAATACCAATGATATTTCAAACTAGCAGATCCGTATCTTTCTATTGAGGGGTTTGAGATTTCTGTACATTAATTTTCCCGGTCTCTGGAGGCTTGTAAAGATTGGCATTTTTTCTCTGAGGATCGGCGATTTCGCCGCTATTTTTTATTTTTTTTTGGTTTAAATCAAATTTATTCATTCACATGATATTCGATAAATTTGTTCCTCGTTGTAGTACAGGTTTCTCTAGGCAATGTCGTATACAGTTATGATAGTTATATATAAGTAATATAATTATAATATAGATGGACATGTGTCCTTTTAGAATAATGCTGCTATATTATAGTTCTTCTTCGTAGAATAATCTACTTTATCATAGACGGCTTTTGCCACAGCCTGTCTATGCTGGTGAAAACACATTGATGAGAGTTTGATGAGTTGTGCAAGCTTGAGCTACTGTGGGTCTGTTAACCAGTCAAAAATGGGTTACCAGGGGACGGTAATGGGGCCAGTGCTGAGTACCTCACTAGGCATAACGGGGCTATGTAATGATTATCATTACAACTTACTCAGGTTGGGAGGATACTAACTACCAAGCCAACCGTTTGTACCATTCCAGCAGGCCTGACTAGGGTCGGCCGATGGCCAATGTCATGATTAGGGCTCATGTTTGGGTGGGTCTAAGGGGGTAGCTTTATATAGACTTTTGAAAGCTGCAACAGAGGGTGCTTTCTGGACTTCAGGCTTTATCCTGTTCCAGAGTTTGATTCCTCTTGCGTGCGGGCCCTTTTTGTACTTCTGTAGGATTGCTCTCCTGGTGGGGAATTTGATCTTTAGGTCCCCCCTTGTCCTAGGGTCTGCAATGGGCCCTAGAGCAAGACTCCGGGCCTCCTTGAACATCAGCAAGGCCAGCTGATATTCACGCCTTTTCTCTAGGTACTCTATATTGCATAGAGTATGCAACTGCTCTGTGCGGAACTCTATGTTATATTTCCGAGTGCAGACCCTGAGTGCACGATTCTGCAGTGTTTGGTATTTTGTGATCCTGGATTTCTTGCCTCCCTCAACCAAGAAACTGCAATAGTCAAAGTGTGGCAGAATGGTCTGTTTGTAGACCAATAATGCAGTTTCCTCATCCATCATATCCCTCAAGTGCCTTAACTTGAAGATATGCTGTCTCGAGGTGTTTGCAGTGTTACTGAGTTGAGTTTCAAATTTCAGCTCTCTGTCTAGAACCACTCCTAAGTATTTATACTCCTGAGGGGATTCTAGGACATTACCATCAATTTTAATCTCGTCTCTCTGAATAGCCTCAACTGCTTGTTTGCTGCCATACCAGACTACCTGAGTCTTTTTAGTGTTGATGCTAAGCCCATTGCTGGTACACCATGACACCAATCGGTCGAGATCTTGCTGCAGGAGATCCCTAGCAGCGTTTGGGGAGTTATGGCTCATGGTCAAAACTATATCATCTGCATAGAGCAACATGTCAGTGTTTCTTGATGTACCAGTCACACCATTCACATACAAAATAAACAACAGGGGACCCAAGATCGATCCCTGTGGGACACCAAAGAGAACATTCTTATTTACAGTTTTTACATTATTTAGCAGCACGGCTTGTTTCCTGTTTTGCAAGTAACTCGCTACCCAGGTCAGGAGCATCCCATCTAAACCAATACTAGCTAGCTTCTCTATTAATAGAGAGTGGTGTATCGAGTCGAAGGCTTTACTGAAGTCTACGTAGCAAGCGCATGTGACTTCAGACCTGTCTCTACTCTCATATAGTTTGCTGACTAGCTTCTTGACAGCTTCCGCTGTTCCCTTCCCTTTGACAAACCCAAATTGTTTTGGTGATATTAGGCCTAGTTCAGCAGCTTTATTAGTAATAAAACTGTGTACCACCTTTTCTATCATTTTGCCAGGGGTTGGCAGGAGACTCACTGGTCTCCAGTTTGCTACTTGGGTGAGGGCGCCTGACTTGGGGATGGGTACTACTGTGGCTTTTGCCCATGACTCTGGAAATATACCCTGCCTGATACTATTATCAAACATGTCGCAGAGGTGGGGTATTAGGTACAGGAAAGCATCTTTTAGAACCCTAGCTGAGATTCCATCCAGCCCTGACGCTTTGTCAGGGTTGATGTTATTCACCAATTTGAGCATGTCATCATACTGGACCGGAGGAATCTCTACTGTTTGGCAGTCTACATTATTTGTCGCGACTAGACTGGCTAAGTGGGCCTCAGGCCGCAGGTTTGGGGCAGGTAACCTGTTGTCTTTTTCCTGCAACTTATTGTAAAGTTTTTCCCCTATTGTGGCAAAATACTCATTACAGTATTCACTTGCCTTTTCCCCTTCTAGTTTTGTATCTTGGACATTAAAGGTTGTGACACTAACTTTGCTCCTGGGGGCTATTAACTTGTTCAACTGCCTCCAGAAGGCTTTCGGGTCGCCCTTAGCTTCCTCCAGGGTGTCTTTCACATAGACTCCTCTGGCTCTATGGCAGGCTCTATTCACTTCACACCTCCTTTGCTTAGCTTCCTGTAGGATTTCTGGGACCCCTTCTTCCCTGTATTCAGTGACTGTAGCTTTCCTGTCTGACATAATTTCTCTTAGATCATTGTTCATCCATTCATTAGGATTTTGTCTAAATTTTATTTCCTTGACAGGGCAGCATTTGTCAAGGTGATCTGTGATACGTGACCTAATAATTTCCCATTGAATAGCTGGGTCTTTTTCACTATAGAAACCCTCCCAATTGTCATCTGCTAGGTCCTCTCTTAGAACTATACCCGAGTACTTTTTGTAAGACCTACCTTTGAAGGATCCCATTGGGTACTTGATCTTCAGCCTTTTTCTAATGGCTGCAACCGGGTAGTGGTCACTGATTAGGTCAGAAATCACTCCAGCTTTTAAGACTATTGGGCAGTTTGTTAGTATGTGGTCAAGGCAACTATTCCCCTCTGGGTATGTCACGTCTTCTATCAACTGTGTGAGACCTTTTGATGTTATGAAGGTATCTAGGGAGTCTCCACCCTTGTCCCAGTCCCTGATGATGTCTATATTCAGGTCCCCTAAGATCCATAATTCAATGTGTCCATCATCTACAGAATGTACAATGGCCTTCAGATGGTCTATGAAGCCTTCTGGTGATCCATCCGGAGGCCTATAGACATTCATGATGGCTAGCCTTTTGTGCTTGTCCTGCTCAATTTTCACTGTTATGCATTGTATATCCTTATCTTGAAATGTAGCATTTTCCACTAACTCAGTATAGGGGAAGATGTGTTCATCTATATAAGTGATAAGCCCACCCCCTTTTTCTTTGTCTAGAGAGATTCTATCTTGTCTATAGAACATCTTACCTGGCCACATGACCATGTCATCACTGTGCAGATTGTGCAGCCAGGATTCACCCAGGCAACAAATGTTTAAATCTGATAATAGTGGGTGAATGTCTACTTGCTTTTTCATCATACTTCTACAATTCATGTGGCCTAACTTTAGACCCCTCAGTTTTTCTAGGTCGTCACTAGTGACTGTTAACTTAGCGCTCCTGTATGCAATGGTGGGTCCCATCTTGACCCAGTAAGTAACTCCACACCTACCTCATACCGTAGCCCTAGGTCCCATAGACTGGTGTACCCCTTTTGTTCACTCATGCTGTGCTTGCCATAATGATGAGGTTGATGATAGATGACGCAGGGCTTTTGTTGCCGAGCTGGTATTGTCTCTGGGCCTCCTGCTCCCTTCTGGGACGAGGTCCAGGGCCGGGTTATGATCCAGATCAGTCCAAGTAGTTTTCTCATGTGGGAAATAGTTATTGAAAATAGATCGGTTTATGAATTACCGGTTATAGGAACATATTGCCAAGTGACTGAACTTCTAATAATAATGCTAATATATGCCTAGTATAGTCCTATATGTATATGTGGTATATTATTTTAATATTTTATCTTATGTATTTCTAAGTATTTCTAAGTAATTATTTATAGTATGCAATCCTATTTGCATGCCCTTATGGGGTTCGGACAGTACTTGCGGCTTATATGTTGGATAACAATGGCTGATAGGCATCTTGATGTTCATCCTGGAGACTGCTTAGGGCCTGTACCCCTGTGCCGGGGTCCATTGGGTGACAGGCTGTATACTGTAAACTGGTATAAAGCATAGCATAAATATTATTGTATGCAATCATGTTAATGTTGGTCCAGATCTGTCCCACATGTATTGAGCAACAACCCATGTGTAGCGATCAGCTTCAATTTACCGGTAGTCAAAATAGTTACTCTAGGATTTTTTTAACCTGGATATTGGAGAGGAAGGTAATTGTAAAAGCCTTGATGTAATGTTACACTGTAGGGATTTATTATACAGGCTCAACTTCATTTAGTAGTACACATGTATGTTAGTATTACAGAACGGTTACAGGGATCAAACATTCAGAGTCGATCATGCTCAGTCTCCATATGCCATCATTGAGTAGCCTTTAGGAATAAGTGAAAAATGAAAATGAAATAACCTTCAACTTATGCCCGAGCACATTGGTCACCCATCGGTAGGGCTAGCTTGAAGGCTGCACCGAATGACTGTTTAAGGACTATTGGCCACCCATCCTTTCTAACAATCTGGTACTTGCTATAAGTTCGGCCAAATTGGTCACCCATGCCTTACTTTCAACAAATTCCGAATTTCATCAATCCACCACTATCCTAATGTCCTTCCTGATGTTCATGAATTTTTCCCCATTTAGCTCCAGCATCAGGTGTAGCTTATCTGCGCATTTCTTGTACATGTTGGGTAGCGGATGCAACCCGTCTTTTAACACATCAAAGTCAAATTCCCATTTTGTGGTCCTAGGATGGTAGGTGTGCATCAATTTATCCCAACCCGGTTCTCTAAATTTGTCAGCAGTATTCATAGCATACACATAGTTATTGTATTTTATGACCGAGTCATTTATGGTGGGTTGATACGGGTGTGGTCTATTCTGTCCATTGAATATCCCAAGCGACATTCCATATAATTGACATACTATGAATTTGGTTTTTGGATTAATACGTTCTACCCTCCAGGCAGCCCATTGAACTAGGGCTGTCATCTCGCTGACAGCTGACTGACTGTCAGTGTAGTGTGGTACCAATCTGCGTCGCGCAATTTTGTCTGTCAGGTTATTTATTCCCGACATAAAATACACAAAGTCAATGTCATTTTCCTCGCGTAAATATTTTTCCATTTCTATGGTCTTTCAATGGTTGCCCCGCTGGTTTTTATAACCTTGTTAATCTTATAGATGTTTGATGATTTCTCTTTCATGTATTTATTTACACCTCCTAGCCTGCTGTCACCGACTAGCAGGACCCTTACTCTAGCTGCAGTTTTACTTATCTTCTTTACTGTCAGTGGGGGTGGTGTTGTTGTTGTCTGAGCACACTGTGCTGGAGCTGCTGTCACTGTCACTGCCGCTGCCTTCTTCTTCGCTGCTTTCTTCATTCTCTGATTCCGGCGTTTTCTCTGCAGTCGCAGCGTGTGCGCCTCCGTCCTTACACTCCCCTTCTCTCCCTTCTCTCCCTTCTTCTCCCCTTCCCTGGCCTGCAGGGCTTCTTCCCAGCGCTGCATTTCTGTCTTTGTCGTGCTGTTTTGATCGCCTCTTTGCCGGTGATTTTCTGTTCGTGAAGTTTAGCTTCGCGGATTCCTTACCGGCCGCCTGTGCTTCACCCTGCTGTAAGCTTATGTGTGGGCTCGCTGCGGGCTCCGGGGCCAGTGTACCTCGGGGTGGCGTGTTCGACTCTCCTACTGTAGTGCGCTTGGTGCTTTTGAGTTGAAGTTTCGGTACAGGTTTTATCATCGCTGCGGGCAGGGCTGAGTTGGCCGCGTTCGGTTGAGAACTATGGTTAGCAACCATGGGTGTAAGTCCTAACTCCCGCATGACTTCTATGACTTCTTCAGGCTGTGCACTCCTTGGTGTTGTGAGTGCCTCTGCTGCCCCTTGTTTTCCCCTCTGTGCTCTCTCAGCTTTCTCTCTGTCCTTCTCTCTGTCTTCCTCTATCACTTGACTCCTGATTCTCATCAATATCTCCCCGAATTGGTTCTCACCAAGGAGCACTCCAGAGCTGTAGTCTGACTCCCAGCTCTGACCTCCCGCCCAAAAATCGTGTTTTGTTCCCTCCACCAGAGGGCGCTGTGCAGTGTTCTTGAGTGCCTCTCTGTGCTCTAGGTGTTCTCTATACTTTACTGACTTCCTTCCAGCCCTTTTTGATTTGCACTCTGTCCCCTATTCCCTTAATTATACCTCCCAGCTGACAAAAAAACGTTTACATTACCAGGATTTAACGTTTATAGAAGGTTTGCAAATGTTTGCAAAAACGTCTATAGAACGTTCTTTTAACGTAAAAACGTTGACACTAAATAACGTTTTTATAACGTTATAGCCAAACCGTTTGTTTTTAACGTTATATGAACGTTTGTTTAACGTTATTTCCCATTAAAAATAACCAAACTGTATAGGTATGAATAAGTAGCAAATCTAGTGTAAAATAGTGTATAGTTTTATGGTTCTTACTATGCTAAAACTATAATCAAAAAACGTTCTACCCCTACCTAGCTCATAAAACGCAGAAGCCATAGGGTACATCTGCAATAAGCTACCTCGGGTTTGCTAAATGTCCTTCATCTCTTGCTCACCATGTAGCCTCTCAAAATCCATGTTACAATAAATATGTAAAATATCAACTATGTGTCCATGTGGTTCCTACCTACGATGACACCGACCAGGCTGTTGTGGTTATATTGGGACCTATTAGGGACCTATTAGCGAACCCGACGTACCTCATTTAAAGGAGACGCATCCTATGCCTTCAGCACTGCTACGTCTGCGTTTTATGAGCTTGTACATGGTTGCTAAAGGTCCCTATTGTCTCAATGTGGTACCAGTAAGTATAGCTCTCAGTACTGCTAGCCCAACTACCACCTCCTCAATAGAGCATGCGTAGAGTGTTAGCCTCACATGCGGAAGACCCTGGGTTCTAGGCTCGGTTAAGCCTTGTAGAACATTTTCTTCTTTTTTTAAATCAGACTTTTATTGGTCTTTGCAATAGTTTTACAATCAAATTTATTTGTGTACATTGTCGTACATAAGAATGTATAATCATGAGTGACCTATGATTAAACAGGTTCTAAGATGTGTACACATTTCTTTGGCATCCAGATATCATATATATATTTCTCATAAATAGACTCAATCTTTCTCTGCAAAATATAACCAATAAGTTTCAATCATCAGCAAGCTGTTGTTATGAAAGGAACACAAAGTTTACCCGTTATAATTATCTAGGGTCCATACAAAGAAATCTGGAATAACATAATTCTTTTTAAACATGAGGGCGCTCTTGAACTCAATAGTAGGTATTCCATATCTATTCATAAGAGATATGGGTTTATATTTGTGTAAACTAAGGATGGGAAACTAACCTCCTTCCTAATACTGACTCTACTCACTAGGGGGCTCCGCCATCTTGGGTGAATTCCCGCCTCCATGTTCATTCAATATCCAACTCCCCAAGGAGGAGTACCTATAATTTAGGATGGTGCTTTGCGAAGCATGCAATACCAGTTATAATGGTAACCGGAAAGAATGCCCAGTGTGCAGCGACGTCAACAAGAAGTTGAAGAACGATGTGTCTAAGACTCAGGAGGATCTGGCAAAAAAGCAGGATACAATCGACTCCCTCAACAGAACGATCCTGGAGGAAAAATCCCACGCGAGTACTATGGCGGATCTGGCTGTGTCGATGCAGGGCATGATGAAATCCATGACCGATCTTATGACTAAGTTAGGAGGTGAATCCTTACCTTCTAAGTCATGTGGCGGAGCGTGTGCGTGTGGTGGACGGCCACATGGTGAGCAGCGTGACCGGGATCATGACCGGGACCGGGAGGAGGAGCGGCGTCAGGCAGAGGAATGGCGTCGCGCAGAGGAACGCCGGCGGTTACTGGAAGGCCGGAATCGTCGGTCCACCTGGGATGATGATCTCCTCGATGGCGCCGGCGAGGGTGACATCCTGACAGATCTCCTACGTAGAACACAACAGAAGAGGAGTAAGTTTGACATCTTGAAGTTCCTGCCAGAGGGAGACAGAAAAAAGGCCAACCCAATCGACTCGGGGGAAAAACTTATTGTTTTACTGACTGAACTTATAGATGAATCAATTGATTTGGGGATCCCTACTAAGGGCCTACGTGAGCATATGATTTATGTGGCCACTATGTCCAGCCAGGGTATTTATGATGTGAAAGCTCTGGTGGGTTATGATCATGCCATTCGGGAGAAGGCCGGCAAAGTGGTTACTGAGAATGGTGAGGACCCCTTTGTGGGGGTGGACACCAGTCTTTCTAACTTCTGGTTAGGTTATGCTGGAACTAAACATGCTAGAAGTCTCAACTCCGGCCCGGGCAGCCAGTCGGCCGGCCGAGGCGGCCGGGGCGGCCGAGGCGGCCGCGGCGGCTATGGGGGTCAGAGACAGGGCTTCACGGGGTGGAAGAAAGTGGCTTCGGATAAAGGTTGTTGCTTCACTTTCAGTAGCGGTAGAATTTGTGAAGGTTGCAGTTTCAAACATGCTTGTGGTTACTGCGGTTCTGTGGATCATGGGATGTTGAAGTGCAAGCATGGGGATTCTGTCAACGGCCATACCGCTTGACTAGGTTCAAACAATGTCAGTGCAGACGCCATACCTGTTTCTATCAATCGTGATACTTCAATTGTTCCAGAATGTGTGAATAATCCTGTATTTGTTGATTGTGGTAGCGCGCGTATCGAAAGCTGTGACAAACACCGCCATGTTGGCTCGCCCATCGAGGTCAACTGCCGTAAACCGGTTCGGGGTGAGGCGGGTGTCGTAATAACCGCCGATGTCGGTCCAAATAATTCGGGTACTGATCAAAATAATTATGAGGAGGGATATTCTTATAGGATACCTAATTCTACCAATGATTCTGAGGTTGACGGCGGGGAGGAAAATGTGGGACTTCCTCCGACGTCTGGCGTTAATTTGCGACAATCCGACATCCGGGTATACAAAAGTAAAAATGGCTACGCCGAGGTCGAGGTGATTGTACAGGACACCGAGGATTGGGAGAATTTACCGGAATATGTGGGAATCACCGGTTCTGTGAGTACATGCAAAGAATTCGCAACTAGATATGACTGTGGTGTCCCTGTATATTGTGTAGAGGTTACGCCGGGCTCATTCATACCGGTATTTCATCACTGTTTGGCCGGTCTCTGCGAGTGTGTTTACATTTTGCAGGGGGCGGTTACTCAACTTCGCCCATGTCAATTTGCTTCATACATGTGTAAATTTGATAGTGTCTCATACAGGGACTGGTATGTCCTCACTGGTGTTTGCCGGGGTGTCCGCATTGTTGACAAGGACTGTGACTCCAACTATTTTTGTGAGAATTATAGTACGGTAACCAAAGGTGAATTCCGCGAAGAAATGACGGACAAGATTGTAACAGAGTTAGGGGCGGGTAAAATCCGTCAGGTGGCTTCTAGGCCAAAATGCGTTCACTCTTTGGGGGGAGTGATCAAATCAGATGGCAGTTTACGTCCCATTACTGATTGTTCTTCCCCGGCAGATTTAAATATAAATCTGTACATGGACAAGTCTTGTGAGAAGTTCAAATATAACTCGGTGGACACTGTAGTCCAAATACTAGAGGGGGGTGAATTCTGTGCTGTTTCTGATATTTCTGCCGCCTACCGGTCTGTCAATGTACTCCCTAGTCATAGAGAATTTCAAGGATTCCAATGGGATATTGGTAGCGGTAGTGCTTGGTTCCAAGACTTGTGTGTTTGTTTTGGATTACGTTCAGCCCCGTGGATATTCACTCAAATATCTGATTATGTGGTGAAATGTGCCCGTCTAGAGGGTGTCAGTCATTGTATTAATTACCTAGATGACTACATAGTAGTTGGGAAGGACTCAGACAGTTGTGCCAGGTCACAGAACACTCTACATGGGGTACTGGAGCGCCTTGGGTTCAAAGTGGCTACCAAAAAAGTCATTTCTCCAAGGCAAGTTATCACCTTCCTGGGGATTATAATTGACACTGTGAATCTTACCCTGTCTATAGGTGACGACAAACTGAACAGAGTTATTGAGTGTGTGTCCAGCTTGGAGGGCAAACAGTGGTGCTCAAGGAAGCTCCTAGAACAGACTGCCGGCCTCTTAGCACATTGCTCTACGGTGGTGAGAGGCGGCCGGACATACACTAGACGGATCTACAATCTGTTGAGGGACTCTGGGCCGGAGTGCAAACGCATAGCTTTGGGGGAGTTAGCCAAACTGGACCTGCAATGGTGGGCAAAGTTCATCACGACCTTTAATGGCAAGGCGAGGATGTTCACCAGGGGCAGCAGGACATTGACTATCACTACAGATGCCTCGAGTACCGGGTTTGGCGCTCATTCATGTGATGACTACTTCTGGGGGTTTTGGGGGGATACGGACCCCATCTGTCCCCACCAAGCTGAGGCCCCTAGAGAGCCTGTCTTCTACGACAATATAAATGTGGGGGAGTTGTGGCCGGTGCTGTGTGCGCTGCATCGTTGCTGTGATCTGTGGAAGGATAGTGTCATAGAAGTGGTTACAGACAATACACAGGTGTATTATGAATTGATCAGTGGGAGGGGCAAGAACCCCACCACTATGGGCTGGCTGAGAGAAATATTCTGGGTGACAGCCTTGCATAACATTTATCTGAAACCCTCCTGGATTCGGTCACAGGACAACCTCCTGGCTGACTGCTTGTCTAGATTGAAGAACCCGGACAGTGTTCTTGTGTGTGCCGATCTTATATTGGATTTCAATTTATGTTGTAGACCTCGCCTCACTCCGTGAAGACTGGGGGCGTATCAGGGCCTTGTGTTGGTCAGACAACACTATGACAACTAGGAAATCCCAGTGGCGTCGGTTCTTCACCTTCTGCAGAGACTTCGGATTACTTCCCCTTCCATCTACGTCAGAGGTGGTGTGCCTCTATGTGACACACCTCACTACGTCAGTGTGCTATAACACTATTACCCAGTATGTGTCAGGTATCTGGGCCCTGCATAGATATTTGGGTTATACACACCCCGACCCGTCAATGTTTATTATCAAATCTACGTTGGGAGGCGCCAAGAGACTTCTGGGGGCAGCCACTAAGCCTGCCCAACCCATCACGCCTGGGGATTTACTGGATATTCTGAAGCTACTGGACTTACAGCTCTTGGCTGATCTCAAGTTCTGGGCGGCCCTGACCTTGTCTTTCAGGTGCCTGCTTAGGGTGGGTCATATTGTGTCGTCACCCCATCAATTGACAGTTAAGGATATTGTATTCACCGATACCGGTATGGACGTGTTCATGCATTCATCAAAGACTATTCAATTCCAAGAACGTGTTAATAAGATACCGGTAGTAGAGTCCCCTGACAGCTTGCTGTGTCCGGTCAAGGTACTCAGGGACTATCTACACAGGTCAGGACGAGGGGATCGCTCGCCTATATTTAACTACACCTACTCAGCATACAATTCTCGGCTGAAGTCATTGTGCAGTCAGGTGGGCCTAGTGGGTCACTACTCCACCCATAGTGTACGCCGAGGGTCAGCCTCATACCTGGCTACCTTTATCCCTCTTCACGACGTCAAGTCCTATGGGGACTGGAAGAGTTGGGCTGTATTGTTATACCTCTCGGACACTTATGAGTCAAGACTTGACAAGGACATGTTGGTAGCTAAGCACCTTGGTGCATTCAACTGTTTGGGCAAATGTTAAAATGTGTGGGTCTTGGCCTTACTTGACCAAGGGGTTCGAGATCTAGGGCAAATGTTATTCATTATCTTCGTCATCTGTTCAACCAATATGTATTCCATATCTATTCATAAGAGATATGGGTTTATATTTGTGTAAACTAAGGATGGGAAACTAACCTCCTTCCTAATACTGACTCTACTCACTAGGGGGCTCCGCCATCTTGGGTGAGTTCCCGCCTCCATGTTCATTCAATATCCAACTCCCCAAGGAGGAGTACCTATAATTTTTTTTCTTATGTTCACTTGTAATAAAGTGGCCTTACTTGACCAAGGGGTTCGAGATCTAGGGCAAATGTTATTCATTATCTTCGTCATCTGTTCAACCAATATGGACCTTTAGCAAACCCGACGTAGCTCATTAAACACAGACGTATCCTATGCTTTCAGCACTGCTACGTCTGCGTTTTATAAGCTTTTACGTGGTTTGCTAAAGGTCCCTAATGAGCTTTTACGTGGTTGCTAAAGGTCCCTAATGTCTTGTAGGCATGATACTCTGTTTTGAACCTGTTCATACTAAAGGCCTCGTTAGCTCAAGCAGGAGAACCTGGGACTGCCAATCTAAAGATCATGGGTTCGGTCCCCAGGGTGACTTTTAGTGTACATGTAAACAACAAACCAAACCAAACCCTCTGGAGACCTTTTGCAAACCTTTTGCAAACGTTTTCTAGTCGTTTAAACAATGTTCTACCAAAACGTTTTGGTGTAACTTTCTCCAGACGTTTTCTTGCAGACCAGATAGAAACGTTTGCAAACGTTTGGAAAACGTTATTTGTTAGCTGGGCTGGTTCAATTGTCTCCATGACCCGTTTGGCTCTGTCCTCATCCCCATTCCATGTGGCCTTCACATGCTGGTAGGCCTGCTCGTTGGAGGTGTAGACTTTTGTGGAGTTTGGCTTGTTTCCTATCTTGGTTGTGAATGTTATACTGCTGGGGTAGAAGTTGGACAGAAAAGCTGTACTGCCCTGGAATATAATCCCTGCTGGGGTATCCTTTATTCTCACTTCTGTCTTTGTCTTCTTTCCCTGCTGTGTGGCTTTGCCCTCCCCTGTTGCCTTCCTCTTGCCCCTTTTGCCTGTGGTAGTGGGCAGCATTTCTTTGGGTATACTCTCTGTGTCAGTGACACTGTATGTAGTGCCATTTATTTCTACAGAATTGAACTGGATCTTGACTTTGGCTCCTGCCTCAATTTGTCTGGCAGCTACTTGCCTTAGTAGCTTGCGTGCATTTGTGTACACCACAGGTTCATCAGGCTCTATGTACACAGATTTTCCTGCGTTTGTGGTCTTTAACTTAAACTTTCTCCTCATGACGAGCCTGTGGATGTGCAGGTTTGATAGGCACACTAGGATATGTGGTTCCCTGTCATCTGAAGTGCCCACTCTCGAGACGGAGATGATGTCTGACCTCTGTAGTCTAACGCCTATTTCTCTGGCTATATTGTATGGAATTATGGCCAGGTTTTCCCTCCTGTCATATGGTACTCCCGTGATTATGAGGTTCCTGTCTGGGTCTGGCAGATTGTGCACTGTGTGTGCATTCTGTTGAACTTCACCCTCTTGGACTACTTGCGTGTACATTTTTATGCCTATGTTCTGACTAGCGGGTGGGGCTGGGATCTTTTGCTTATCTACCTCCAAGGCTTGTGCTGTATCTGACTTGTGTTTATCTAGCTCTTCCCTGAACTTGGTGGTTATCTCCTCAACCTTCCTATCACACTCTTCCTTATACCCTCTCATTTCCTGCTGCATTGCATCAATGCTCTGCTTGGTGTTGGTTTCTAGTGCGCTAATCCTAGTGGTAATTGTTTTGTTGACACTTTTCAATTTTTTGTCCACTTTCCCTACTTTCTTCGACAACTGTTTCATTGAGTCTTTGTCTGCCATGTTGGACATGAGCATGTCCAATTTCTGGTCTATCGTCATGTCTTTTTTCTTGACCTGGTTTCTCGTCTGTGAGGCCGGATGAGATTCATTCCCAGAGCTATATTCATCGCTGCTTTCTTCAGACGAATCACTCTTGATTATATTTTTGCCACCCGTCATATTGTTGTTTTATGGCAGCTGTGTGTATTGAACCGGCTGAGGCAGTGCAAGTAGGTCACTGGTTCAGGTTCAGGTGTGTGATATTCTACTCTAATGTTGCTGTTTATTGAAATAGGATATCTGCTTCGCTAGTATTGTGACTGTGTGTACTATTTACTTGATTTAGTAGATGGCAGTGGTTGTTCACTTTAATGTGCGGGGTGTAGGCCTAACTAGGTCAAGTTACCGTGTTTATATGCCTGGCACACTGGTAGGACAAAATGGCGCTGGCTTTGGCGGGCAGACTGAGACAGACAAACAGTGAAGTATTAAACCCTTACTAACCTTACTGAGTTTCACTAACTCGACGGATCCCTTCCATGTGTGTTTACTCTAGTATATCCCTAATTTGGTTGTTCAGTGTTGGCTTATTCCTCCCAATAATCCATTAAACCCGGCAGCTAAATTCAGTTGCGTGCCATCGGTCTGATGACGTCACACCCCTCTGACTCGCTTATGACTCGCTTATAAATGCGCGGTACCTAATAGCACCCGATATAGCAATAGGGTTGATCCCCGGGGTTGATCTAGGTAAAGTGGGACAATTATGCCTAACATTAATGATTAGGCCATTTCCTTCATGTTTTTGATGTAATACAATAGGCTCACATAAAAATACAACACTTATTGGACAGTTTAAATAAACAATAACAGTTGGATGGTTTAAATAAATAATAATAAACAAACAAACAAACAAACACCCCTTTCAGAAATTTATATTTATCATTTTTGTCATTCGGGATCCGGGTTCGGGATAGGATGGGGGTTGATTTTTAATTGTTCGGGCAATCTTTATATTCTGTGTTGCAAAATACAACTTTATTTTCTGTGTTGTTACTTTTTTTTGTGTGTGTGTTTTCCCCACAATCGGTCATGGCTCATTGACTGAAAATTCCACAGGTTAGTCAATGATGATATATCTTATTCATAAACACTAACTTATCTGCATTATTAAATTGAACTAAGAGTTTGTTAAACTATGACTAACTTTTACTAACCAATTACCCACAGGAATTCCAAACCAGGTGACAGCACAAGCAAATCATGAGATATTTATCTATATGACAAGATTGTAATTGCACTTGTTGTCATGCTTAAAGGCATGAAGTAGTTTTAAAGGTCCATGTTAAAGGTAACCTTTTCTAATATTGAATATGATATGGGGTGTAACTTAATGTAGGCTATGTATGTATGTATCTACTTAGCTAGATCTTTTTGTAAAGATGGATCAACCTATTCTGATGAGGGTTTCTGAATAGGACACCTTTTTTGTGTTTTTGAAAAATGCATATATCAAAGACAGACTTGTGTTTCTGTATGGCAATTTCTACAGGGTAACAATTGTTATGTAGACTAACTGGCTTCAATGGATGGAGTTACCATTGCACGGGTAGCTCATGCTTTGGTTGGTTCCATATTAGCCAGGGCCATGGGCTGCTGCCACTGCATAACGCTAAGATAGGATAGGAATTTGGGCACATGTTTTTCGCTAATAGTTGTACAAAAGTTAGTAAAAGGTCAGTAAAACCCTCTAACTTGTGACTAACATTTGAGATTCATTATTTTTAGTGCTGGTTTCACCTATGACTACTATTTGTTATGGATTGTAATATAATTATGTCACAAATACTCTCCAAACATTTAAGAAGTTTGGTTGGGACATTATTGGTCAATTTTTCACAAACTTGGGCCAAAAAAAAGAAGGCGTGTTTCAGGTTACATAGTCTGAAAATCTAGGTAGGGTAGGTCAGATTTTTTTTTTAAATCCTTTTTTTTTTTTACTCTGGCCTGAAAATATCCAAAAATTAACTTGCAAATTTCAGCGCTGACTCGCAGACCATGGTGTTGTCTCGTGGACTCTCAAATTGACTCTGAAATAGCCCTATAAGTATAGATTGATCCCACGGCCTGAAAAGTGAAGTATTCTATATGTAGAGGATGCCTGTAGGGTGAGTTTGTAGAGGAGAGAACGAGGAACATGTTGTGTTTGTTTCAGAACCGGAAGTCCAATCCCGGCGGTGTTGCACCGTTTATTCTACCTTGTGAACGCTACCCGGTTTTCCCGCCACCACATATCTCCCTTCGTTAAACAAGATATGAAGTATCGTCATGAATGAAACATAAATACATATAACCTTGTTTTTGATATTATCGAGGTACATAGTCATTTAGTCTCTGTGGCGCTTGTCTATTGCGCGCACCTCTCCTCGGGAGTTGTTCTATCTGAACAGCTGGCTGTATCGCTGGATGAACAGCTCGTTGCTGCACTGGTGGTGCCTGCCACCATCATTGTACTCAAAGTCAACATGATACCAGTCATTATCATCACTCTCAACCCCTTGCTCATTTGGGTCATACCGTACCTTGCATAACCTTTCAGCATTCCATTTCTTACCGTCGACTATAGTTACAAAGTTTCCTTGGTCAAAGATGGCAGCTAGTCAAGACGTTCACATTGGACCGATCTGGTGAGACACAGCCTGCTGCACAATGTTTTAACACTTTATTCCCTGTACCATGAGTGCAGCCCTGCCCAGTAACTTGTCAATGCTGCATTCATTATGCATCATACTGTCCATTGGGGAATGCATCAACCCCAGTCGGCATGATGCATGAATGCAGCACTGGCAAGTTACTCACAATGACAAAGGCCCGGGGGGGACACTTACTATATATTGTATACACGGGTGTGCGGCTGGCAAGGGTAGTTTTTGAGGAAAATCCCTCTCACCAAGGGTCACGTTGTCCACAAAATCCCTCTCACCAAGGGTCTGTTTCTGAGAAAATCCCTCTCACCAAGGGTCACTTTTCACCAAAATCCCTCTCACCAAGGGTCACTTTTCTGTGAATTCAACAAAACCCCTCTAAAGAAAGGATATATTAGACTTTCTGCCAAAATTCTTTAAAACACAGTCACTTTAAACTAAAATTCCTCTAACCAAGGGTAATTTATCCGCTTTAAAAAACATTGACCTAGGCACTTTTCATAAAAATCCCTCTAGCCAAGGGTAATTTTGCCGCTTTAAAAAACAAAAACCTAGGCACTTTTTACAAAAATCCCTCTCATCAAGGGTAAGGGTTGTCAGAGGTCCAGCCGCACACCCGGGGACAAAGGTCAGAGCACATTGCAGCACTATATACAGTCCTGAAATAACCGGGGGGGGGGGGGGGGGGGGGGGGCACTTGGTATACTTTGTATACACTGGTGTGCGGCTGGGAAGAGTACTTTTTGAGAAAAATCCCCCTCACCAAGGGTCAATTTTCACCTAAATCCCCCTCACCAAGGGTCACTTTTCACCAAAATCCCCCTCACCAAGGGTCACTTTTCAGAGATTTCAACAAAATCCCCCCAAAAAGGGTCACATTTTGCCAAGATTCTTCACAACAAGGGTCACTTTTGACCAAAATTCTTACACCAAGGGCGACTCATCGGCCAAAACCTAGGCTTTTTTTTGTCTAAAATCCCCCTCACCAAGGGTCACTTTTGACCAAAATCCCCCTCACCAAGGGTAAGGGTTGTCAAAGGGCCAGCCGCACACCCATGTCAAAAGAAATTTGAGTGCACCCCCCCCCCCCCGGGTTAAATAGCTAAGCGTCACTTCCCCACGAGGCGTCAAAGGTAGATATGAAGATGTTGGAGATCATGACGATGCCGACACACACAAACCCGGTGTAGTCCCAGCGGCTCTCGGGGTGCCGCTGGTAGATGTTCTTCTGCTGAGTGACAAAGAAGCACACGGCCGCCACGACCTGGGCAGCTATGGAGATCAGCAACATGGACACCAGCAGGGAGGCCTGCAGCACACAATCATCAACGTGGTAGCATTATTAAAGCATGACCGTCATGGTTGAAGTGAGGCCAAAAGCACTTTTGGATATAGTTTTTAGTTTTGATTCACAAGAGGGCTCTTAAGGGCTGGGAGCTCAGCTCTTATACAGGCACAAGATGGGGTTAATATGTTGTAGCTGGACAATGTTCATGGTCCCCTGTCCAAACACTGCTGCCCTCTGGTGGAACTCTCATTTTAGTCCATGTATGAAAAATGCTGAACTTATTCCCTGACGGCCCAGCTTTAAGGCCAGAAATAGAGGTGCTTCTCAGAATTTGGACCCTTGAAACCAGGTTTCTTAGAAATTATGGCCCTTGATACCATGGTCCCCAGAACTTGGGCTCTTGAAACCAGAGTCCACAAAACTTGGACCCTTGAAACCAGGGTCCCCAGAACTTGGGCCCTTTAAACCAGGGTCCCCAAAATTTGGGCCCTTTAAACCAGAATCCCCCTTCAGAAAAAAACCTCTCCCTTACCTGATAGAGTTTGTAGCGCTCCCACCTGACACTGATGATGGCTAGACGTGACATGTTGGAGACCAGCAGAGACACGTCGATGACACGCTGGATGTGGCCACGCGCCGCCACAAACATGTTCCTCTGGGAGGGAAATAAGGCATTTCAGTATCATGCCAAACTTGTAAAAACGTTTTCAAAACATCTTCAGTTTCAAAACAGTAATCTTCCCAATTTTTGGTATTTCTATTCACTATTCTCTTTTTACTATTCATACTTTTCTAAATATATCTGACTTCAGAAAATGGCTCTTAAGCAGGAATTATAACTTATATATGGGAATATCTAACAAGTTGTTATTCCTAGTTACAATAAAGTACTAAGCGGCTAATTATAACAAAAAGGAAAAAAACCCACCATTTTCGTGAATTTGTATTCAATACTTCACATTACTATATATTTTTTTAAATAAACAGAATACCCCCCCCCCAACCACATACTTATTAAGTATTTCTATCAAATAATATAAAAGAATGTCAGAATGGGATAGGAGATACATGTCACCTTGAATTCATCTTGTTGCCTCTCAATGTCTCTGGCAATGTCCGGATGTCCGCCATGGTTTTCCTTATCTGTCTCAGTGTTCATGTGTGTCGCCATTTGTTGTGCCTAAACATTACACATGAAAACTTAACCTATTTTGCACTTTTTTGCCAGCAAATTACAAAGTGACAATAAAATGGGATAAAGGCAATGATTATGCATTCATGAAGTCTAGCCATAAGGTACATTTAATAGCTTAGAAAAATAGGCACAGGAAAATCCAGATGAGTGTGATTTAAAAATGAGAATTGGGTAGCTGCTGGGTAAGGAACTGTAGGGTCTTGTGAACACAACTTTATTGACCTGTGAAATTTACGACAATGCAGGTTATCGCTATGTCAGTGTATTACTGACCATAAGTTTTTAATTTGATACAACATATTTCACGTTTTTCATGAGAAAACTGTAAAAAGTGAAATTATTTTTGATTAGCTTATATAATGGTCTAAAATAAATTAATGAAAGGAGCTTAATTCTGATCTTCTAGAGAGACTCTTAAGAATTTACATAACAAAAGGTCCCTGTCATTACACACTTTAGGTTAACAAAGTCCCCAAAAAAGACAATAGGAAACAGACATCCTTGGTGAGTTATAACATATATATGATACAACCAAGATCCTTTTCTATTGTATTTGATCAGACTCTTTAATCTATAATCTTCCTAATCTATAACCTATATCCACTGTGCATTGTGACAGCTTGAGATAACTTACCTTTCCTCACATTCCAGGCACAGGAAAAGTCAACAGAACAGTACCGGTTGCTATTGTTCTCGTTAATAGTCGATAAGCCGGTATGCGTCTACTCCCCGGGGACTACTCATTCCAGGGAAGAGTCTTCTGTTGTCTCATTTAATTTTCTTATATTTTGTTGTCTTCTTTTCCCAGAAGAATGGCATGTTTATTGGTATGTCTGTGGTGTACATAGTGCAGGCTGCAGGGACCCAACTGTTTGTAAATATATATTTTTTTGTACAACCAGGCTGTCCCTAATACCACAGTAGCAGGGACTGGGAGGGCAGTGGGGGATGGAAGCCCGCAGGGACAGGGGTAGACAGACAGATGAAGAAAGGCATACAGAGAGGCAGACAGGGGGACAGAGAGAGAGAGAGAGAGAGAGAGAGAGAGAGAGAGAGAGAGAGAGAGAGAGAGAGAGAGAGAGAGAGAGAGAGAGAGAGAGAGAGAGAGAGAGAGAGAGAGAGAAAAGAGACATGGGAAACAGGCGGACAGAGGAGTAGATTGGTGATACAGACAGACAGGCAAGCAGACAGGGAGCAACAGACCGGCAGAGAGACAGACAGAGAGGTAGATTGGTGATACAGACAGACAGGCAGGCAGACAGGGAGCAACAGACAGGCAGAGAGACAGACATAGGGGTAGACAGGAGAGGCAGGCAGATAGAGAGACAGACAGGGGTACACAGAAAGGCAGCCTGAGAGGCAGACAGGAGAGGCAGAGACAGGAGAGGCAGAGGGAGACAGAGAAGCAGACAGCGAAGCAGACAGAGAAGCAGACAGAGAGGCAAACAGAGAGGCAGACGACAGAGAGGCAGACAGAGAGGCAGACAGAGAGGCAGATCGAGAGGCAGACAGAGAGGCAGACAGAGAGGCAGACAGAGAAGCAGACAGAGAGGCGGACAGAGAGGCAGATATGGGCGACAGGCAGACATTATCACATGCAGGGGGAGACAGGCAGACAGAGAGGTATACTGGGGGATACAGGCAGACAAGGAGAGACAGACAGGCAGACAGACAGGCACCCAGGGAGAGAAAACAAATTGGACTCCTTGAATTTGGACCCCTCCTTTCATCTGGCTTTGTTGGAAAACTCTATTGTGTAGTAGTGACATCTGGTGTCAATCATCAGAACTACTAAACCAGTTGCCCTGTCCAAACCCAACCTCAGCCCACATTGAGCAGCCAGCTACACTGAAAATAATGAATCTCAAATGTTAGTCCAAAGTTAGTCCGTTTTACTAAGGTTTTACTAACTTTTGCACAATCATTAGCGAAAAACACATGCCCAAAGTTCCTATCCTATCTTAGCGTTTTTCTGCTAGCCCTTAGCTAAAAGTTAGCAGTACCCGCCTGGTCACTTGAACTTATTAGGCTACCATAAATTCCTCTGTATACCTGCATCTCACTTTACTTTCTCACATATAACCCACATCCCGACTTTGAGAGAATCCTATAACCTCTACCTAGGGCTTGAAAATTGTGATTTGAGTACTGTACTATACTTTTAAAACCCCTTTTATTACCCGCCCCTAGACCTGAGAATATTGTATAACCTACACTAGATGTTTGGTTCTAGTATAACCCACAGCTTATACACAGGAATTTACAGTAGTCATTCACTAGTGATTAGTACATCTATTACCAGCCAGTGGCATGGCCCTGGTTAATATGCAACAACCACAGCATGAGTTACCTGTGCAATGGTAACTCCATCCATTCAAGCCAGTTTGTCTATATTACAATTATTGTCCTGTAGAAGTGGCCATATAGCGACTTGAGTCTGTCTTTCATATATGCATTTATCAAAAACACAAAAAAAAGGTGTCACATTCAGAAAACCTCATTGGAATAGGTTCATCTGTTTTAAAAAAAAGTCTGGCTAAGTAGACACATACATACATTACGTTACACCCCATATCATATTCAATATTAGAAAAGGTTACCTCTAAGGATGATAACAAATGCACCTCCAATCTTATCATATAAATAAATATCTCATGATTTGCTTGTGCTGTCACCTGGTGAGGAAATCCTGTGGGTAGCTGGTTAGTAAAAAGTTGGTCATAGTTTAGCAAAATCTTACTTCGATTTAATAATGCTGATAAGTTAGTGGTTTTGACTAAGATATATTAGCATTGATTAACCCCTGGAATTTTCAGTGTATGAATCTAATCTGAGCCCAGAACGGGGAGCTTGATCAGGGCCACACTTTAGCCCAGCCATCTGCTCAACATGAACCCAAAACAGGCAGCCCGCTTTGAAACTGATCTGAGCCCAAATTGGGGAGCCTAATTGGGGCCACACCAAAGCCCAGCCATTTGCCCAATGTGAACCCAAAAAGGGCAGCCCACTTTGAAACCAATGTGATCCCAAATCGGGTTGCCTGGTCGGGGCCACAATTCAGCCCAGCCATCTACCCAATATGAAACGCAACTCAGTGTTGCCTAACTTCAAACAGTCAATCTGAGCTAAAACCAAAGTGGCCCCATGTGGGCTTGCTACTAGGGTACATAAGAATAAAAAATGGCAAAAGAAATAAGTTTCATAACTTTTTAAAACATGCTTTAATTATTTCCTGACTTTTCTATGCACGTCTGCCCTAAATAAGCTGTTTTCTCTCATTCTGGTCATAGACCTCAGCCGGTTATAGATTGACCTATGCGGGATATTAAAATCATGTTTGTTTGTGTTGCCCTAAATCGTATAAGGGTCTATGGTAACCAATATTAACTCCATGTGTCCTATTAAAATATGGTAACTTATAGGTTAAATAAATAGAGTGACCTTGTTTCACACTAGTCACATGCGAAAGTCAAGTCCTGTGGTACAACAGTTGGTATCTAGACCAGTATACTGTCTGTGGTCACAGCGAAATAGAGCTTAGAGGTGTACATTGTGAAAGCTGTATGGTACACACTGTATCAAATGAAAAGGAACACAGAAGATTACAAATCAAATGTGAGTACATGTATTTAGGAAAGTGACCTTATCTATATCACTGTTATTTAACATCTTTATACCATCTTGCTCTAGGTTTAAGTTCTATTCAGTAATTCTAAATAAATTGGACTTGGAATATCCTCCTGACTCAACTGATGGATATACATCCCACATCCACATGACACATGTATATATATATATATATATATATATACATATATATACATATATATATATATATATATATATATATATATATATATATATATATATATATACATATATGTATAATATGTGCTCCTCCTGGTCCGACTCAATTGCAACAGACGCATACACAACTAGGTGCACAGGGGTCTAGAAGGACATGCGCTGCTTATGTCGACCAGCACTGATAAGAGCTGATAAAACTAGTACTAGCCTGTCGACAGTTTGTACCCATTGTGGTACATCTTAGGGATTTTAACCTCAACCAGGGAAATATAACATGGCGAACTCACTGGGAATGCCTCTAAATTCCCATAGTTAAGGCACTATAAACTGTATCTGGTATACACTCATATCGTATACACCTAGTCATAAGCTTTTTTTCTACTAATACATATATATAAGCAGCACTGATGTAAAACGGTTATTGGAGTAAAGGTTGCTACCATAAATGGGATGCATAATCCTAAACGCAGCCTGTCTTGTTTCCCAAGTGTATTGAAATTACCAAGACATTATGTAACTGTGATAAGATAAGTGAGAAATAAAGGCTATTTAAACTTAACTCAAACTCAAACTCAAACATATCTCTTATGTTTGCTAAGGGAGTGGTCATTTTTTCAACTAAATGTTTTTGGTCCTCCCTTTTCAAGAGGTAGAGGGTATTTTATCCCCACCCACAGGAAATTCCCGCCATGCACCCCTCCCCTCTTTTATCAAGAATATTATCACTCATGAATAATGAGCAATGAATCTACCACTTGACTTATGAATAAAAATTAGTCATAATATAAGGCTGTACATAACTCCAGGATATAGTGTTGTGGTTCTCTGACCTCAGTGACCCTCTCGGTGACTGTGTGGCTGGTACTCTTCCTCTTCCTCTTCTATATCGAGGGCACAGGATCTGACGTTATACAAACACAGAGGCAATGCATGGCTCTTTAATGGATACTCTGGTCATACTTTATTTCGTGCTGTACATATTTTGACTGAAATCATGGAAGTCTGTGAATTTATTGTATAGCAACAATATGCAAAAAATATGTTTGAAATTGACAATTTCACTTTTCCACAAAAATGTATATATGTGAACATTAATACATTCAAAGTATCATAATACAAATAAAACCACCTGTTGGTTTGATAGAACCTTTTGGGCTGAAAGGGATATGTCCCAAGCCCTAATTTGGGATGTTTTACCAAGTTTAGTTTTACTAATAATTATTGTAGTAATGAACATGTTATTGCATATAGGATTTCAAGCGCTGACATATTTTTAGTAAACCATATGTGATTATGTGTGACTATGTGGGACTATTCATTCCTTACATATAGTTCTAGATAGATTTCATATGATTTTCTCTCTTTAACATATCCTACCAAATACCTTCCCTGTAATTATGCCAACTCCAAGTAAATACAATCAGCCTAAAGCCCCAGTTTATAAGAGAGGGTTTATGGTAGTATTCTATACTGACCACAGTTTTGACTCACGAGAACTTTTAGTATGAACATACTGACAGTTATTATTTTCCTCCTCAGGTGTTGAAATGTTAACTGAAGGCAGACAGGACCTGGTGGTGTAATAGGCTTGCCCGGACTGACACTGCACCACTCGCTGTACCTGGTGATACAAACTAAAGATGGCGTACAGACCGTTGGACCACGAGACAAAGACCCAGATATTGCAGGAAGCCGGTCCGGACTTCCTAAGGAGAATAGGTAATGGCCTCCTTATATTCTCTACTATTCAAAACAAAAATCAACTATAGATAATTCAACATACATGGAATGTAGCTTTTATGGGATTCATAAATTGGGGCAAGCATGTAGAGGGAGCAGCTTTTCATCTATCAATAAGCAGTTAGAATTAACTGCTGTAACTGGGGTTGTTTCTCTCTATACTTCCAGTATGGGGCTTTATTTTTAAACAACAAGATGGTCTCAGTGGATTTGATGTAGGGAAAAACATTTGGACACAATTTGAGGGGTGGGTAGTGTGGTCAACCAAAGCATTTGGACCCCTTGAAGCAATGTGAAATGGATAATTGGGAATATAAGTAATTGAGGGGCAGGGGGGTTTGTACCTCTTGCATGTAAATCATCTAACCTACCCCCATACCAACTGATCCCTAGTTCTATATTATTTTCTCCTACACTGCAGGACCGCATGTTGGAGAGCCGGTATTCCTAGCTCACCTCGTTAAGCACAATGTCATCTCCTCTGAAGAATCACAGGATATTCTTGTGAGTATTGTTTGCTTGTCCTTATACACAAATCAAACTCAGTCTTTATTTAAGCACAAAACATGGCTATGTAGAGCGTGGATTATACAAGGGTTTTTATTACTATAGAGCAGTACTAAAATAGACATTTTCAGATCCAAAAACAGGTTATAGGATTCTCCTGAATTGGGAGAGTGAGTTATACATGAGATGTAGAAATTTATTTGTGAATTTATGACATATGAATATGTAGCTAGTGGGCAGTAAAATGTGTTTTTCTACTTCTACTGAAAATCTATTCTCCTTTTCAACTAATGAACAATATCTTCTTTGTTTGGTCTTATTTGGTTGCACAACATCATTTTTTAATTTTCATGATTTTTTTGGGGGGTGTTTCTCTTTTGATGTTTCATTACATGTGGCATTATTTTTGAATTCATATCTATATGGGGCTTACAGCTACTATGTCTGCAAATTTTAGGTGATTTTCTCATTTTAGTTTGATTCCATGATGGATATCATTGCATGTAGGTATGGAAAGTTGGAAGGCTCTTATTCATCATTCAGAAAACTACAATATATTGTCACAAATTAATAAATGTTGGCTGGCATAAATCAATGCCTGTTAGGGGTGCATCATAACACCATCGGATTTAACATGCAATCAGAAAACAACGATCTGTATACAAAAAAGACATTCATTCTATCGTAAAACCTCCCGTACAAGACTCAGCTTTCTTTTGATACCAAACATGCCTATATAGGGTGCGGCTTATACGAGAGTTTTTATAAGTATACTACAGTGCCAAATTAACAATTCTCAGATGGTCTCTGCTGCTTATAGGATCGCACCAAACTCGAGGTGCGGCTTATACACGAGTTAGGCTTATACGTGAGGTTTTACGGTATGCACAATAAAGAGAACACTGATAACATAAAGAATGGTGTCAAACACAAGGAAAATGGTTATTGAAAGCAATTGCAATGTTATTTTATCACTTAGTTTCGGGGTGTTTTAATTGATATTGTATCTTTGATATCCGCAGGCCATCCAGAAGCCGAGTGAGCGGAAGCAGGAGCTGCTGACGGTCCTCTACCAATGTTCTGTGCAGCAGTTCCTGCAGTTCTGCATTGTGCTGCATGACAAGGCAGACCGTGCTGACATCATCAGGGACCTCTTCCAGCTAAATGTGGACCACATCAGGGAACAGCAAGGTCAGTATTGACCAATGTGTGAGGTTGTTTCAGGATGCAGTTACTTCTGGCGGCCATTTTTCGAAAATTGGCCACCACATTTGTCGCGGGGTAAAATTTCAATATCCGTAGAGTCAAAAATGTTTTCAAAGACCTCATATACTGCTGTGTGCAATTTCATGCTTTTATTGTTAAAGCCATGATTTACCTGATTATCGACACTGATCTGCCCTACTTTTGTAAACCATAGATTCAAATGCATGAGAATCATTTGAATTCTTAAACCCCAACTATCACAAATTATTTGAATAAAAACTTCATATAGCCGATACATAATACACATATTTTTATTGCTTTGACAGCAAAATAGGTCTGTATTTATCATAATCATTAAAGTGAATGAGAGATGTAGCTGTTTATGAATTCCGAAACCAAAGCCCAGAATTTCTTATTATATATAATTCTCTGCCAACTTTCTGTTTCACAGAGCAACTTGTATCAAGTGAGCTGCCTCTACACCCATCTACACATGGCTCCAGTTACACTACCCAGTCTGCACAAAACGAGCCACCTCTACACCCACCTACACATGCTCCCAGTTGTAAAGACCAGTCTGCACAAGACCAGCCACCTCTCCACCCATCTACACATGCTCCCAGTTGTAAAGGCCAGTCTGCACAATGCCTGCCACCTCCAGATCCACCTACACATGGTCCCAGTGCTACACACCAGTCTGCACAGGACCGGCCACCCCCACACCAATCTACAAGTCACCCTCCTCCAAGTAACACCCTGCAAGCTGAAGTCATCAGAAGTATGTTAATCCACATTAATTATAAATGCTTTGATGCACTTTGTCCTTTTTAATCAATATATCACATTTATCATATATCTGTCAGTGAATAGAGAGGTTTGGAAATTTGACTGAATTCAATTTAATTTATCTCAGTTTTAAATAGACATAAGGATGATTGTACATTTGAAAGTCTGATTTTGAAATGATGCAAAAGACTCATAGAATTGCAATCAATTTGGGGCCAACAAAAATTAAAAAGGTGTGCTTCAGGCAACCCAACCCTACCTATTACAGCAAGTGACCTGCACAAAGCCTTTTCCAAAAATTAGACTCCAATTCCCTAGGGAATGTATTGGAGAACTCCCAGATTGCTGGTGTGAGTCTGTGTATGGGTGGTGCAAGGATATTGTTTGGTCATCAAAGAACAACAGTAGTCAGGCAGTGGCAGGAAGTGCCCACCAGTTAGGCTGCTACAGGAATATGGAGATCGGGAGGTCCCAGCTAACAAAGAAAACATTATTTTAGTCAAAATAATGTTTAAAAACCTTATATAACATTATGCCATAGTAAGGAGCATTAGAGGAATGTTATATAACGCTATGTATTGTTATAAACTGTTGTATAACATTTTTTGTTTCCTAGGGTAGCTACCCTCAACCAAGAACTGTCACTACCACTTAGTCTCATATAATATCTGCATATTGAAATATACCACACATAATTTTAGTGTACAGAGAAAACCTTTTTTTGAATATTACAGTTCCTCAATTCTACTCTGGTCAAACTGGCTATAACATTAATGGATAAATCATAAACTCTTTTTTTTCATGTGTGCAGTCATCAGTGACCATGCCAGAGGATGTTTACGTCTGTTGATGCGTCGTAATGTGTACGACATCGGTGACAGCCCATCAGGAAAGATCATACACACTGGAAAGATTTACGTCAAAGTCAATACTCAGCATGAAACAAGTGATCGGTTAGTATGAGAATAAAATTGTAGTATTCAGCCTGAGAGGAACATTTTTACACAACCTAGTCCATAGGGAAATTAAATACTGTGACAACTGTCACTGTGAAATATATATGAATATCAGACCAATATTTCTGTCTCTTTGCATCAGAAAGGTAACTAAAAGATACTTTTTCTTGATATTATAGGGGTATGTTTATCATATTTTTTTCATCTTATGGGTTCCAGGAGTGAGTCAACTTGTGGCTTGTCAGAATGCCTCACTAATTCCTCCATGAATGGGGATGTTACAAAGTTGCTATGGTCGGCCATTTTTGAATCTAGGGTCTGGTTGTCTGAAGGACAATTTTTATTTATTTATTTCGTCTGATGGTTGACCTATATAGGAAGACAGCACTGAAAAGCTTCTTGCAACTGAACTTATTTAAAATGAAAGACAGCAAGAGTAAAGATCACTATTTCATATCGAGGAACTGAGGCCAAACTGGTACAATATCCTCATGTATAATTATTAACTAATTCCCTTCATCTTTATTCTAGAAACCTCCAGGAAATAGCCGAGGAAGACATCTTGAAATGTCTGCCAGATGAAACTTCAGTCCGTGTAGTCCAGATCCACGGCCCACCTGGGGCTGGTAAAACAGCACTAGCCGAGCACGTCGTGTATGACTGGGCAATGAAGTTCTTAGAAAATCTGGAAAAAATCGGCCTGACCGGGATTGATAAAGACCTCTTCACAACGATGGTTTTCATTTCCACTAGGGCCATGACTGGCAACATGGATGAGGCCATCATGGACAATCTCTTGTGTAAAGAAAAAGACAAGCCGGTCCTCTTTAAGCACATCAAACAGGGCAATGGTATCGGTCTGGCACTCGATGCCATTGATGAAATCAGGAATAAAACTGTCCTAGAAAACGTCAGGAGGTATCTCAAATACCAGCAGACAAGTGGAGACGGTACCCGTGTCCTCATCACTACCCGAAGTGACCTTGGTGGGATTGAGTCCAGAACCTTCGATCGTCTTCTGCTCTTGCAGGGGTTCACCTGGGATCAAGGAATGGCTTACATTAAGGCATACTTCCATGGGGAAACATCTGATGGAGTACTTCAGTACACACAAGCTCATGAACGTCAGCTATTCTCAGTAGTGACAAATCCTCTAAAGCTTCACATCTATTGTGCACTAGTGTCAGAAGGGGAACTGAAACTGGATGAGAATGATGACCTCAGCATTATGAAGATATTCCGGCTTCTAGAGCAGTGTCTTATCCGAAGAAAAGGGGGTAAAGTAACTGAGGAACAAAGCCGAAACATGTACCGCCTCTGTATGCACGGGCTGCTGCACGGCGTGAGGCAGTTTTCTCAGGAACTATTTGATCAATTCCATATCACTGAAGAGAGTCATGTGTTCTTCATCAGGATGGAAAAAACATCTCCCACAGGCAGCAAAGTCTCATACGCATTTCCTCATGAAATGCTGTATGAGTACTTTGCTGGGCGCTACATTGAATCACTTTCGCAAGAGAGTAAGAAGGCGCTGCTTCTCTCCATCTGCTCCGACCTGTCATTTCGCAATTTACAACGTATCATTTTTGAAATCTTGTTGCAAGAGGAACAAGATACCCTTGACCTACCTCAGATGGTAATCCGGAGCATATTTATTCTGCAACACAAGGATAGCGTTATGGAAAAACCAACGTGGATCTTTGAGAGGTGGTTCAATTTGTCCAGTAAACTGGTGGCCCTCCACAAACGGGTTCAACCTCCTGAGACACTCAACATGTGGATGCTTGAACATCAGAGTGAGAAGCAGGCCAAGGAAGTAAACAAGATATGGGACATCATTAATGATGCTTTTGAGAGCCAATATGCTGGACTCAAAAAGACAAACTGGTACCTCGGTCTTGTGGATGGAGTTCTGGGACATGTAACAGAATGCCTGCAGGCGTGTTCACTCGACCAAAGAGCAACCCTCACCAAAAACACCTCGGAGCATCTTCTGCCCTGTAAATACCAGGAGAATGAAAGGTTGATAGATTTTGTTTTAAAAGAATTAGCTTTTATTGCACTACCAATAATTTCCTGTAAGAAAAGCGAATAAGAAACATAATATATAACACAAACTACAGCTATGACCCTTCTTACCACCTTCTCAGGATGCTGTCCGGTCTTCTCAAAGCTGCACATTTGGCTCAGGGGCAAACTTCACAATGTTAACAATGCAATGTAAACTTTACAGTCTAAACAGCACTATTCAGAAACTGAAGTTAGATTGATGTAGTGTAATACAAATTGTATTAACCTAGTATCATGAAGAAATCTGGAATAATAGTGCATTCTTTCAAACTGCAATAAACCTTTACATTTTCAGTTTATTCTTGAGCATTCTTTTTCAGGCTTCGTTTTGTCTGCGCTGTTGGGGAGTCTCGTTGGGCAGAAGTCATCTTCAATACAGTGAATGGTCATGTCACTGTCAATGCGTGGACCACAGATGATGCCAAAGAACCTCTGTACCAAGCACGGCTGTCAGCTCTGTCCTCAAGAATCACACACAAGTGTCTGATACTTAACACCAACAAGTACAGGAACCTATGGGGGCTGCCACCATCCAGCATACCTCTGGCTGCTGAGGCACAGAGTCCATACTCCGAGGAACTCAGACACTGGCTCCCCATCTGTAGAAGGTATGGACTATTACTTTGATGTAAGAGTCACAAGGACTTGTTTTTCCGCACTAGCGAGATACAGTGCTGCCATCATGTGGTACTATGGTACCAATTGTGCTCCCCCTAGTCACCAGCAACCAGCCCAGGCAAATCTCATGTCTAAGATTATGGTACAAATTGGGCATAATTATTGTGAGTGGGTTGTACCTTATGTCACTTTGTGTCACCTGTCCATAATAGGGTATTGGTTAGAATGGTAGATTCATGATGCAGAGGTCCTAAGCTCAAATCCCTGCCAAGTCATATCTTGCTGACCATACCATGCATTTATGTTCTTTTTTATTTGCTTTGATTGGTAAAAGTGAGTAGCAACCTAGAAATTTTATTAAGATTGGACAAATAAATATCAAAAGTGTGATAACAAATGTATAGTCCCACTTTTTCAAGGTACTATATGTATAAATAAGAAAAAGTATTGCTTGTTAATGGTATAGTGACAAATTGTGGCCTTGGTGCTCAGGTGCGGTCAACCTTGAGGGCACTGCTCTAACCACTACCCTATTGTGGACTGGTCACATGAGGAATGTCCATGTACAGCCCAGTCACATAGAATGCACCCTGTTTGTACCTTAATCTCAAACCTTCTCC